>JACBWW010000005.1:2962282-3188122 GCA_020086605.1 Lanius collurio
CACTTGGGTGAGAGGAGACTGCTGCTTGCAAACATACTGACAAGAATGACACAAGATGAGGGAGACTTGATCAGTTTTAAAAAGGATGGACAAATACATGTCCTTCGGCTATGAATAAATTAGAACTACCAGAAGAGTTTTTGCAAAGAAGGAAGAAAAATAAAATAAATGCGTGCTAAACCTTTAAATATTTTATAAAAAATGTCTTAGAATATGGCTACCTCCAGTAGTAAAAAACATCCTGAACATGACTCCCTAGAATAACTAACCTGAGTAATGCATTAAAGGACAAAGCACCCAAGCCCTGTGGCAGTCATAATTGCTTTATTCCATCTGGGAAATATATGGGTTTTACTTGGAAGAGAACACTGAATTTTGGATCTCTATTGTTTTGTTTCACAGTCCATGTGCTTGAAGAGAAAATACTGTTAGATACTTTAGTTCCAGACTCCAAAGGCTGATTGAAACCATGTCTTAGATCTGTATGCCACAAAATACATAATATACAAATAAGTAATAACTGCACCAGTTCTTGGATCTTTCCCATGATGGTCTGGGGTTTTTGTTTTGTTCTGGGCTGGTCTGGGTTTCTTTGGAGGAATTTACCCCTTTTGTTCATTCCAAAAGTTTAAAATATGACAAGATGATGGCACAAGTCAATGGTGATGTTGCTAATGGCTTTCTTAGGCCAAATCACAGATCCTTTTGGGGATCTTGCTGACTCTAAGGCACAGTGTGGGCACAGACTAAAGCACACCCTGAAAATGTGGAAAAATATAAAAATCTTCTTCAGGTTCTGACAGCAGGTTTTCATTTTGAATCTCTCCTGTGATGGTAAACCACTGGCATTCCCTAATAAATCAGTTAAATGAACATTTGGCTGCATCTGTAGCTAAACCCAGTTCAAGCTACTGGATATGGCTGAGCATTCCAATGCTGTGTTGAGTCCTTTCTTGCAGTCTGGTCCAGTTAAAGTTGATCCCAAATCTTCTTGTCCAGCTGGTTTGGATCCAAGGTTTGGATTACTGTAATAAGAGTGCATTGTTCTTCCTGCATCCCACTAGGATGTGCCCATGAGACATTAGCTGCTATGTAAAAGCAAAAGCATTATTCTGTTAAAATTCGTTGTGGAGTTGAACAAGGTAAACTGCAACACTGACCACTTTCCTTCAGAAGTGAGGAAAGTCTAAGAAGTTCAGTAGTTTTGTTGCCTCTAATTGAAGGGACCTGATCTAAAAGAAGACACTACTCTTTGATAAATCTTACTTCTCTGAAAATGTTTTGGAGCAGGAACCACCATCTCTTCCTGCCTTGAGGCTACTTAAGTCAGTGCTTCTCTGCCTAGTGGCTGGGACTTCTACAAGCAGATAATTACCTTTTGAGTCTGTGTCTCTGTGTTACCTTGACCTTGCAGCTGTCTCTCTGATCACAGGCTGTGTAGTAGAACAAAAACTTGTTCTTTAAAGCTGGTGGCAGTTCTCACTATCTCTATGTAGCAGTAACAGAAGACTGCTTAGTGGCACTGTTGTGCCAAAATAAGGCCAGGCTAGAATGATAGAACTTGGGAAAGGTCAGACTTGTGTAACTATGGCAAATAGTAGATAAAGCTTGTTGTGGTTTGTGTTTTTTTCATAGTTGCCATTCTTCTCTTTAATTTTTGCTAGTAATTTAGACCAAGTGTGCTTTTAAACATGGTACTGCAAATTGTTTGTGTTTTAAACAAAGCATTGATGGTTACTTTTGGTTGTGGGCGTGAATGGCTTTGAAACACTTCACCAAAGCGAAATTAATTTGAAAAACTCCAGGTGAAGAGTTGCTCTGTATAAGACAGAAGCAGCCTAATTGTTTTTCTGTGGTTTTTTTGTCAGGCTTTGTTAGGTTGCAGTGATAGGTGCCACTTGTTTCTTGTTAGGAACTAGCAAGATTTCTTTTCTTAACAGCAACTCCACTGCAAGTATTTTGGGCCTTCCAGTGAAAACTGCAATCAAGATTTCAAATTCGCAATTGCTTTTCACATTTAACTCGATTCCTGCATAATTTCACTTGTGGGCTCTGGAAGCTGGGAGCTGTTCTGGGTCCCCAGGCTGGAGGGAGAGATGATGGCAGGATGTGGCCTCCCTTGCTGCAGGCTCTGGGGGTGTGAGGAGGCGACTCCAGACTGCAGAGGGGTTTATCATTTGTCATTTATCATCACAAGGTTGGAGCATCTAAGTAGACTGACTCATCTCCTTGCTAGTGACTCACTAAATGTCTTCTCTTTCCTGGGTGGAAAAATAACTCCTTTGTTTCTAATGGGAATGCAAAGTGACAGTCAGACCATAGATACCACTTTGTATCAGTAAAAGGCAGATAAGCATTTAGAAGTATTTTTATTACAGGAGCCTTTGTATCCTAGGAAATGCATGCTCATGTGGTTTGGGGCAAGGATTGCATCAAAATGTATATTGTTTCAGCTGTTGGGACTGGGAAGGATGCCCTAGCACAGAAACTAAGTAGTTTGTTTACAACTGGATTGAGTTCAATGCAAAGTCAGACAGTGAATATATCTCCCCTGATTCATCTCTGGTCCTGTATACCATCAGCCATCACACCTCTTGGGGTGTTTCAATCAAATTTGTCATTTCTCCTCTGCAGTATGCCAGCAGAAGTGGATTTCTTTTTCTGTATCTCTGATGGTCAGAAGAGCCTCTTCCTGTGTCAGTTCTTTTCTGTTTACTTAGTTGTTTTAGTTAAAGGACAAGACTTTTCTCATAGGAGCTCCTATATTAGTCCTTTACTTCATTTATCTAGACCTGCCTCTAATGGTTTTCCAGTGTGACATTGCAGCTGCAGCCTCCTCTCCTCCGTGCTCAAATGCTGTATTCTCACGTAGCATGTGTACACTGAGGACTAGATTCACCAGTGCCTTACTGTGCATTTACACAGAGGCCTCTAGCAGGCCTAATGAAGTCAAACTTTGTGTCAAACCAAGTAATGCTGTTCTATATCTTCACAGAAGTTTTCTCTCCTGATTTTAAATTCAATTTTCATGTGTATTTTTGCCTGTTAACTGAAACTTTCAGAACCGCACCACAGCTGTCTCTCTCTGGAGTAGCTGCTGCAGTCCTTTTGCCTTTCCCTCTGACATAAGCTCCCTGGCTCCTGTGTGCTGTGTGTACAGAGGTGGCCACCCTGTCTCCTGAAAAGGCTGTGCCTCACGAGCCCATTGCAGGTGCTGGATCCGTAACTGGCTGGGGAGCTGAGAGGATGGGATGGGAGCAGGCAGCTGACAGAAGCCACTACAATTACACAGACCAGTTAAAGTAGTTTAGCTGTTGAGCAGAAATAGATAAAAAATTTTGTAGGAGGAGGGTGCTAAGAGTTCAGTTCTTTCACAATAAATCTGTTTCTTTCAGATAGCTCTAAAATAAAATTTTCTGCTATTTTTGCTGACTCTGCCGTCAGGTCTGCATATATTAGCCCCTCCCACCTACAGCTTACTAAATGCTTTTTATTTAATACTTACATTGAGGCAACAGTGAATGACAGAAATTTACTCCACTGAAATTCTAAGTGCGTATGTGCTTAAATGTGGAAAAGGTCATATGGGCTGGCACCTGGCATGTCGGTAGCAGCTTGGTAGGTCTGTGCTCCAGGCTCTGTGTGCATCACTGGGGCTTGCAGGTTGTGTCTGTGATGATGGATGTAAACATAATTTCTGAGGCTTCTGTTTGCTTGCTGTTGCTGTAATTCATGTTTTTCCTAGTGACTCTGGAACGGCATGGCTCTTGCTAATCTTCATTTTGGACTACTGGATACTGTTTCATACTAGCATTGCCACGGGCAGGGCTGTAGGGCGGGTCTGGCTGGGGCTTAGGGAAGATGCAGCCACGTCTGGTTTGCCAGCTTT
This sequence comes from Lanius collurio, assembly GCA_020086605.1. Taxonomy (NCBI): domain Eukaryota; kingdom Metazoa; phylum Chordata; class Aves; order Passeriformes; family Laniidae; genus Lanius; species Lanius collurio. The sequence continues at coordinate 2,966,172 of JACBWW010000005.1, forward strand.
ACACTCAGACACTTGCGTCGTGGGGAGGAGTAATGGTGTGGGCAGTTCTGTTCCACTCAGAGCCTTTTATGCTGAGTCTTGTTTTCCATGGCCACTCATGAAATCATCAGGGTAGTTCTGCATCTGAGCACAAGGAGTATGAGGGAAACCTTGTCTTGCATCTGTCTGGGGAGGCATTTTGTGAGGCAGAACAACACATCCTAAATATTTTACAGAAGAATAGAGAATATTTTAAACAGGAATAAATAATACAGGTGCTGTCCAGGCTCTCTTTAGCTAGTCAAGACAGGAGATCCAGGCTTTTCTGTTTCATGAAAAACCACTGTTGTGAAGAATTGTAAGAAGGCTGGATTCGGGTTGTGAGGGATGATGTGTTTTGATCAGGAACTGAAATAAAAATCTGTCTGAACCAAAACAGTATTTTTTCAAGATGACACTTTTCCTGGCCTGACATTGCATTGCAGGGCTTTAGTATTTAGACTAAACTGTTCTTCAGCTCCTTTATATCCTGAACAGCACTTCTCTTCCACACATACATGACCTTCAAAAGTCCAAGTGTCTGTGGAATAAAGATAGATGACTTTTAGTTGCAATAGGTTTTTTTGTTTGCTTTGCCTAAATTGAATTGTCTTGAAATCAATAGCTGATTTATTTGAGGTTCAGACTGTGTTGTTGACTTATTGACACTTTTCTAAGTGCACAGTTTATTAAACATTAGAGTAGTCCTCACAGAATCTGCTGGTTTAAGTTTTGAATTTTCTTGCATTAAAACTTCCTTTCTTTTCCAAAATGTTTTAGAAAGTTGCTAACAGCCTTTAGCCCACAAAATTTATATAAAATTTTTGTTGACTCTGAATGTTTTAAACCTACATAGTGTGAGATGTTACTTGTTTCTGAGACATTCCTGTACATTTGGTTTAAAATGTTGTTCAGACACATGAGACAAGAGACTCTCTTTAGATTGCAAGAAGATGATTCAAGATACTCATCTCTCTTCTAGTGAATGATTGTCAGAGATTGCTTACAGTTCATCTAAGGAAGCTTTCCCAGATAGCAAGTATGGAAATGTGACATATGAAAGAAACATTTTTTTAAGAAAGGTTTGGGCATTCTTTCTTTATTTCAGGATTTCAGCACCAGGATTTGAGGTTGTCTTCTGTTTCTCTTCCTTCTCTTTTCCAAATGTTCAGATTTGATGTTGGTGGCTAAATAGGGAATAGATCACTGAAAAATTCCATTATTCATGGAACCTCATTTCAGTGAACTTCCTTTGTAAATCTGTGTTCCTTAAGCAACTGCCCCAAATTATGCTTCTTGACATGTTCCTTCTTCTAAATGGGCCTTGGGGATTTCAGAACACGTTAATATATTCTGATCTTGATAAGTAGCATTTACTGTCTTGTTGCAATGAGCTGGGAGAGATGAAGAGTAGCAAAGCAACATGGTCCTTTCAGATAGCATCAGTGATAAAAAGCTGAGGATAATCCTTAGACATCCTGGCTCATGGGTGACGTACACATGGGTGTGCCTTGTAACTGTTGAGGAAAAACATACACTTACCAGGTACTGAAATAAAAAATTTATATAATTTTTTTTTAATCACTGCATCTATCTTGCAGACCCTCAGTGTATGAAAGTATTGGCATATTTGTTTTGGGCAATCCTTTCCAATCAGCCCCATGAGAGACCACATGAACACGTAGGGTAGAAGCAGAAGATTAAATCCTAGTTAATGATAAATTTATAATTTGCGTGTTATCTGTTTTTTTGTGTGTGTACATTGGGTTTTGTTCTTCAGTTGCTGCTTAGCCCAGGAGGCCAAAGAGCGTGTCTGCTGTGCTGTGTCCTTTATTCTGCCTCCAGTGCCAGCAATCCTGTGATGACAATTGGCAGAGGTACCTCAAGTTGTTGGTTCACAATTTAATTTTCATTTTATAGTCTCTGTTTATGGCGTAGATGGAGGAAGGGGGATAATGATGTTACATCTAAGATCAAACCGTATTGTATCATTTCTTTCGCAGAAGCGAGGCTTGCAGCACCTCCTCATGGTCCATGGGGCAGGAAGCTTGAGTCACCTTCCAAATTCCTGGCTCTCCATGGCTGGCTCCTGTGGCTCCCTGGAAGATGTGGCATAAGGAGCGTCTGGGCTGTGCAGGAGCTTCTGCCACCACCCAAGCTCATCTGCAGCTCCAGGGCAGTGGCAGCAGGCCTGTCACTGAGAGCAGCTGCCTCTGGGAGGGGGGAAGCTGGAGGTGGAGGCAGGATCCAGTCATCTGCCAATGAAGCAGATGCAAGATTTATCTGATGCTGTTGTGGTCTGAATCCCTGGATGCTGAGAGGAAGAGGGAGGAGGAAGGACTGTATTTAGTTTACCTGGCCACAGGTGTGTAACAGGAGGGAGTTGGAGAGAAGACAGATAAAAGGGCAAAATTTCTTCTTAAAATTAATATAAACTCACTCTCCTTCAGTTTAAAGCCATTGCCCCTTTTGCCGTCACTACATGTCCTGGTAAAAGGTCCCTCTCCATCTTGCTTGCAGGCCTCCTTTAGGTACAGGAAAGTGATGCAAGTTCTCTCTGGAACATTCTGTTCTCCAGGCTGAACAACCCCAGCTCTCCCTGCCTGTCTTCATAGCAGAGGTGCTCCAGCCCTCTGATCATCTTCATGTCCCTCCTCTGGGCTTGTTCCAACACATCCATGTCCTTCTTATGCTGGGGGCCCCAGAGATGCGTGCAGCACTGCAGGCGGGGTCTCACCAGAGCAGAGAGGGGGAGAATCTCCTCTCTCAGCCTGCTGCCCCCACTGCTTTTGGTGCACGACAGAGCATGTTTGGCTTTCTGGCTGTACGTGTACATTGCAGCTCATGTTGAGCTTCTCATCCGCTGACACCCCCAAAGTGCTTCTCAGGGCTGATCTCGATCCATTTTCCAACCAGCTTGCATTTGTGTTTGGGATTGCCCTGACCTTTATGCTTTAATGACAAATATTTGTCACGCTTCTGGTTTTGTGCTGCTAGCATAGAGCACTGAGATCTCCTGCAAGGCTCAGATGGATATCTTAATTAAAAAAAAAAAAAAAATCTGCTGTACTGTGTATAAATACATTTAGAAGTAATTTAAGGAACTTGGAAAGATGCTGATCTCTGTGAGGGTATTTTCTGTTTCAAAGAGATTGCTGCTACTTATGGCAAGACATCTGTTATCTGAGCAGACCTGCAAGGCACTGAACAATAGACATGTTCTTTGGCAGGTCTTTATGTTCACCAGCATCCAAGAATAGCTTGTGGAAGGTCTGTACTCAATAGCACTTGATGCTGATGTGTTCAAGCAGGTGTGCACTTTCTCTGTCATTTGGAGTCTAAGACCTTCACTGGTGCAGTTCCTAACTCAGAACTACTCTGTTTGTAGTCAAATCCTGGTACACCATTGGAGAAATAACTTTATTGTCCCTTCTGTTCAGATGTATAAAAGGCCTCTTGGAACAGCAGAATGCACTTACCTGACACCACTCCCATCATGGGGAAGCTTGCTGATGCAGCTATGGATTTTGTGCTGGGAGCACTGCCTCTTAACATCCCTCTTTCATCTTCCCTGTCAGCATCCGCTCCATGCAATGTTTAATTTCTGCTTTATAATGAGGGCTAAGACACGTGGCAACCTTCTCCTTGTAGGGAATACTGGTAGTCTCTCTCCTCTGATGCTTGTGTTCCCAAGGCTTAAGGAACTAGATGACTTGGAGATTCCTATGCCATGTTAGGTTCAAAGTGGCTCTAAAGTTATCAGGAATTGAAACATGCATAGCTAGGGCTATGTCTGCATAGAAATAATGTCTTACGGTTGGTGAAGAAGAAGCTTATATCTTAGAAGTTTTCTTTTTTTTCCAGTGCCTATCTTCAGAGTTGGTAAGAATTGGCAGTTTCTGTCCCACAGGAAACTTTGATCTTTGAGAGGAAAATCCTGAGACTGCGTCAATGCAAACTACTAGTCAGAGACTTGGAGCATTGAATTGTTTCCCTGATGCTGCTGACTTTTCTTTGCAAGTATCCTCTGTGTGTCTGAAGGCTCTAAGACCTGGGGTTTCAAGTCCAGGCTGGGTGTGCACTGGGAGGAAAGACCCATGTGTCATCTGAAACCTACTATCTGTGATTTTCTAATTCTCAGCAGAAGTGATTTTGTTAGGAGAAGGATTTTGCTTTTGGAGAAGGAAAAATCATGTAATGATAACATGCCCAGCACCAAGAGGCAATGGCAATACCATGCCTGGAGTCTTTTCTAGAGACTGGTGAGGTCCCTGGAAAATACCATAGCTGAGTATGTTCTTGTTGAGGGACAAGGCATCTGAGGAGAGAGCCAGAAATAGGGATGAAACTTCAGTTCATTTGAGCTGATGTCATTTGTGATCAGGCTTTCAATAGCAAATCTGGTGTGGAACAGGCAAGATGCTGGACAGATGGTCTAAGGGAATGGACAAATAAAAGAAGTGAAAACTAACATAAACTGACAATTATTTTCTTGTGCCTGCAGTTTGGGAGAGTATCCTTTTTGAGAGTGGACTTGCTTGCATTTTCCCTAGTAAATGGAATATTTTACAGTTCAAATCTGGTCTAGACAGTTTAGCCACAAAATTTTAACATTCTTTTGAGATCATTAAAAAAAAGTTCCAGCCACATTTGAACAAATGGCTTTTCATTGAGTGCTCACCCTCACTTTAGCCATAGGACTGAAACGAAAATGTTCTTTCTCTCCCTGGTGATGTGGCTGCCAAGGAGAAAAAGAATTGTCCTGTGGACTAAACGTTGGGGAACAGGAGGAGATAGTTTCTTTTTGGTAGCTGTGTGTTTATTAATTTTCCACCCAGCAGCAAGCTGCAGGAGTTCAGGTTACTGCCCAGTTTGCTTAGGGGCAGAATCTGCCCTCCCGAGTTCCTGTATAAATCTCCAGTAGTCCCAATTACCTCAACATTCAAGCTGGTTAAGAAATGCCTGTCCAAGAGCAGGTGTGGGATAAAGAATGCCTGTATCAATTTTAGTAATTGTATGTCTCAATCCTCAGTAAAGGTAAGAATGAAAACATGGAAATTGAGTTAAAAAACATCAACACACCACCACCTCAGAAAAACCCCAAGGATATAAATCCCCCTGCCTGTTAGCCTTAAATACTTTCTATTGCATGTAGTGAGATGGTTGCTATGACTGAAAATAAGTATCCATTTAAATGCTTGCAGAATTGGAGCCTAGAAAAGGGTGCAGCCCTCAGAAAACAAAAATATGAAGTTAAATTTGACTCCTTGTCTTCCTAGCCTCTGTTCTCTGTAGTGGAATTTACAGCAAGGACTGCAAGACAGGGCCTGTCTTTGCCCTGAAAAATAAATCCTGCTTGAACACTCTTCAGTGTCAGGCCCTAACAGAGGAAAAAAAAAAAAGAAAAAAAAACCCTGCCCCATCCTGTCTGATATACATAGAATTGAAGTTCCAAAGATAGTTTTAAGATGAAAGGTTAGTCTGTATAGGGTTTTACAATATCTTTTTGTTCATTCAGTTTCCATGAACATTATGAAAACCACTCTTGGAAAAAGAACCCCAACCACACTGCAATTTTTATGACTATTTTTTTTTTAATTCAGAAAGTTGTTCTGTACTGTTCAGGTCCAGATCCACATAAAACCACATAAGTTAGGCACCTGCTGGCAAAGTAGTTCAGTGTGTTCTGGTGATACAGCTTCCTTCCCCATCACTGCTGGGGAGTTACTGCTGTCATTATCAGTAGGAGCTGCAGGGACCCAGTGGTCTTCAAAATTAGGCTGCTTTTACTTTACAAACTAAAAAAAATATGTATGCTTGAAGTGCTAGCTGGTATTGAAGTCCTGTAGTGTACAGTGGATATTTGTATGTATTGCACTGCATTGATTTGACAGGTTTTTAAAACATATGGAGTTTTTGCTGTTGTTGGTGTCACCATGCAAAGCAGAGCTGGGAGAGGGTTTGTCCCTGCTGCAGTTACACTCGTATTTCTGCAAGAGCTTTCATGGGATCTGTAGCTGAGCCATGATCTGTAAAGAGTGGGTGAGGACTAACAAGAAAGATGGGGACAAACTTTTCAGCAGGGCCTGTTGTGGTTGTACAAGGGGCAATGGTTTTAAACTCAAAAAAGTTTGTTTTAGGTTAGGTATGAGGAAGAAATTTTTTATGTGGATGATGAAATGCTGGCACAGGTTGCTTGGAGAGGTGAGGTGGTAGATGCCCATCCCTGGAAACATTCAAGTCAGGTTGGACAGAGCTTTGAGGATCCTGATCTGGTTGAAGGTGTCCCATGTCATCGTAGGGAAGTTGGACTAGATAACCTTTAAATGTCCCTTCCAATGCCCAAAACATTTTATGATGTTCTGAATTACACTTGAGGCTTGCACATTTGTACACTTGGGCCCATTTTCCTATTTTTGTAGAGATTAAATACTTCTGTTCCAGTGCAAACATTTGGGTTTTTTTTCCAAGTTTTGTGGGCACAATGATGGGCATCAGCCAGATTCCTCAGCCAGGGAGGTATCTCCCAGCCTCTGATCATAGAATGGGTATGGACATGTCCAAGCTTGGACAGCAGAAGGAAACTAAACAATTTAATGTGAAGTGATAAGAGCACTTGTGTGCAATGAATAAAGTGAAGAGGGGAAAATCCACTTAGAATACTTGTTGCCCTGTGGATTATGCAGAAATTGAGGTATCCCCTGGTCATACAGAGTTAAGGGATGGGCAGCCTTCCCTGAAAAGAAATCAGACCGTCAGAAGATCCTTTCAAGGAGGGAGTTGGGAAGAAAAACACACGATGTGTGAAACTTCCTGTCTTTTGGGGGTTTTAGAGGTTTTGCCATCTGACAGAGATTGGGCCCAAGTTAACGAACTTGGGGGAGGCTCCTTGTGTGGGGCCAGTGCTGTGTGGGCAGGCAGGTTAGATGGTCACTGTGGTCCATGTCCCAGGTTATGTCTTATTTGTAGGAGCTGTCAGTCACTGGGAAGCTCCTAGCAATGCTTCTCAAGGCATGTACACTACCATCAGAAAGACCCTGGCGTGTCCTCACCTACTGGCTGCAGCACCACGTGGAGTTTATGCTACTTTTATTTTGGGAGCTGCATATCTCTAGAGGAGAGTGTGTTCCCTTGTTGCTTCATACAGGTAATAAATAACTGCTAGTGATAAAAGGATTGCTTTGTGGTAACTGTCACTGTCAGAAAATTGGTCACAAAAAAGTAATCCACTCTTTCATATTTTACTAGTTAGCTAATTAACTAATTAACTTTCGTATTTACTAATTAATAGTGTTACTTTAATCCTGACAAGATTTTTTTTTTTTTTAATAATTTCTTTCTTGTCTGGAATAAAATTTTCAAAACCATATACTAGTATTGATGCTCAAAGCATGGGAGAGGGGAGAGATTATATGAAATGTTCTGACTATATCATTGGCTTTGCTTCACACATCAAAGCAATTAATCTTAAAAAAAGAAAAGGAAAAATACAATTAGGAAAGCATGCAAAGTACAAGAGAAGCATTGTTTAATTAAGAACAAGATTCTCAGACCACTATGTATGGGGAATTAACTCCAGAGAATATAGGAAAACTTGTTTTTATAATGAGAACTTAAACTAAACATATTGGCTTCTTCATAAAAAAAGAAAACATTGGATTGTAGGGTATATAAGGGCCTCCAGAAGGAGAACATCTCTGTTCCTGAGGGGATTATTTACTTCCTGTGGTTCTATGTTACTTACCAAAACTCAATCAAGAGAGGAAAAAAAAGGATATTTTTAACAGTGAATGCAGTGGAACTGATTATAAACTATGTGATAAATCCTCAGTTGTTCACAGTGTTTATTTAAATTGGACGGGATTCTATATAATATGATCCATGTTAGATGAAAGTTGTTGAGCAAAGACAGCTGTAGTGAAAGTGGAAGCTTGTTTTACGTAGAAGATCAAACCCAATAACCATCAACCCATTTTACTTCTGCTGGAAACAGGGATCTGTCAAAAACTGGGCAAAGGCTGCAACCTGTGTTTGTTTCTTGATTGAAGCTTCCAGGGACTATATAAGACCTCTGTGATTTGGTTCTATTTTTGTTCCATAGCTGAAAGCCAAATGTGATTTTATGGGTTTGCAAATCTTGTGGGTTCTTGGCTACTTCTGTTATATTTGACACTAAAGGAGAAAGACTCTGAATTGTTGGTTTGAAATGTTTCTAGCTATGAGATCACTGTAAAGCTAAAAACACCCATGTTATTATTCATTAAAATCACAAGGAAAAACTTCCAGCTTCTGTGGAGTGAGTTGTGGTCAGAGTCACAGATGGAGAATACATTTGTACCACATCTTTTTAATTTATTCTCCATTTCCAAGAGTTTCAGTATTAATTAGCAAGTGTCTTGGGAGGTTTGTATCACAAGGCTGGAGGATGAGTGACCTTGTCACTGTGGCTTCAATGTGAACTGCCACTGCAGTTCTGCTGTGTGTTCCTTAACAAGAGCTGGGCTGCCCAGGTCCTCAAAGTTGAGAACCTGTTCCTCCTCAAAATCAGTGAGAGACAGCTGCCACTCTGCCACAGAAGGGCTCAGCTCTCATCTTTCCCTACATCAGCTGCTTTCCGTGGAGCTGAGAGGTGCTTCAGAACCCCTCTGTAGGACACAGAGGGTGTGCACTGGGATGCTTTCCCGTTGGTCCTGCCTCACTGGGGAATGTTCTCCAGCAAAGCAGGTCCCTGGTTCTGTCCTGGAGCTTCTGGTTGAAGTTACTGGATAAACAATTACCTGGAAATCAGTCTCCTTCCCTGCCACAGCCAATGCAGAATTTGCCTTTGCAAGATTAAACTGTAATGTTGTGCTACCCATCAAAAGAAGGACACTATAAAATCAGAGGGGAAGCATGCTGTCCTTTGATGCCACTTGGATGATTTACACTATCAGTTTTGTGGAACTGCAATATTTCCTTTTATAAACAGGGCAAGGTAATAGTCATGGAAATTTTAGGAATAAACAAGTGTTCTGTGAAGTTGAAATTATTTTGCTTCCCTGTGGCAGATAAAGTAGTTTTGTGTGGGACATTAATATTTATTGAGATTGGTAGCGATAGAATTGATTTTGGTGACTAATCCTTGCAGCTTTGTAACCATTACAGGTATAATTTGCTAGCTGTGTAAATACATGATATCAGTGTATACACAAAATGATAGCACAGTTAGATAAAAATACCCAACTGTTCCTGTGCTTTTACTGTTTATTCAGTGCACAGTTCTATCCATTTTGCTGTTGCAGAGCAGTTACCAAATTGGCCCTATCTTATTCCAGTGGAAACTATTAGAAAAAATGTGAATGACCTTTAACAGCAGCAAAATCTGTTCCACTGCTAACACTTTCAAGTAACCTTTCTCAGGATAATGTACTATGGTTACACTGTGTCTGTCCTGACATTTAGTAGAGCTTTAATCTCACCTTATGAATCTACTATTTATAAAAAAAAAAAAAAACAAACCAAAAACACCCTCCCCCCCCAAAAAAAACAAGCAAAAAATGTGCCTGAAATTTTGAATTTATGTGCTTAAATGGTTGTATTTTTTTAGATAATGGTGCCATGAAGATGGAGGAAGAAATAAAAAATGACAGCCTTTCTTTTCTAACAAAGGTGCATGTTCTTGATCATCCACTTGAAAGTTTAGTACGTCCAGTATCTTAGGCTTGTTGATGTGTTGGATCTACAGTATATACAGCAGTGAACTTTAAGTTCAGAAACTTTCCTCTGTTTAATTCCATTGTATATTTCTTTCATGTGTTGATGTTTTAGCTTTTAATTAGTCTAAATTAAGCTCATGCAACTGATTTATGGTCCATATTATATCCACTTAATTTAAAATGTTTAACCTCAGACATCTCTTAGTAATAAATCCATTAGCTTTTTCATAAAGGTGTGTCTTTAGTGACTTCAGCATGTGAGCCCTCTTGAAAAATAATTGGAGATATTCTTTTGAGTCCTTTAGACCTTTTCAAAACTCACCCAAATTATTATAAATTTCATAGACAGACATGGTGTACTGGAATAGCTCCCATGTTCACAGAGACTGGAGAGCTGTTCGGAAGAAAAGGTCCCCTTGAGAATATTTATTCTGCTGCAGTAGCCAAATCTTTGGGAGAATAATATTTAAATCAAGTTCACCCTAAGAAGAGTTTTTCAGTGGTTTTAACCAAAAACTGTGTTTTGTTGTTCCTTTACTTAATAATTTCAGTCCAGAAAGACAAGTTTGATTGTTGCTGCGTGCAGGAGGCATTTCTGTCCTGCTCAGCCAAAACCAGAATATGGGTAACATACTGCACCCTGCTCTTCTGTGTCCTCTAGTTCTTCTGGTGGGTTCATAGCTCAATTTCTGGCAGCAGCAGCAGGAATAGAAAACTTCTCCCTTTTTCTTTTCCCTATTGCCCTTCAGCTCTTTGGGGCAATGGGAATGCAGAATTCAGGCTGAGGGATGTGCACACAGAGCAGTCATATGTTGCAGAGTAAGAGAAATGTGGAATGAATTGGTGACCTAAGAGGTCACTCATTTTTTTTTTGTTTACATTTTTTTTCCTCCCCTTTGTGCACTGTACAATAAAATACTGTCTGGAGAACAGGAGGCTTGGAGGGTAAATTGGCTGAGATGAAAACTGGATTGTAACAACAGTGATTTTGTTTTTCTTCAACCTTATCTTGACCGGGTGGTTTCTGAGTATTAAATTTCCAAAGATTGCGTACAGAGTTGTACCCATGGTCTCCATTAACTGGCAAGGTAAAGCTTTTCCAGCCTAGCCCTCTGCAGTCCGCCATGGGTTTTGCTGGATTTGGAGGTCCCAGGAATGTTGTAACAGATTCTTGAGTGCTGTCTGCTGGCACTTTTGTCTGCTGGCTAATTACAGATGTACAGCTAGGGAACAGAGGCCAAAACCATGAGGGGAAGGAAGCCCCTGCATGGCTCAAGTCTGAGCTGAGGCTGCACATCCCACATCTGCAGTAGGGAGCTGCAATGTGGCAGGAGCAGGCAGGAGGGCAATGGCCTTGCCATGGGTGTCTCTCCTTGTGGCTGTCTCTTCTTGCCAGCCTGTCAGGGCCTATGTGGGGGAGACACCAAAGGGGAGCTGGGGCTGGATGATGTTCCACAATGTTCAGCAGCAATATCTCTCTTCATTTCTGATTCCACAGTTCTCTGGTTTTGGAGAACCCCAGCCTCAGTTATAGCAATTCAGAGGTGAGGCTAGATAGCAAATTGATGTGGTTAGAAAACATGATGCTCAGACTGACAGAAAGCATCGTTGTGGTATACCTCCATGTCAAGGGTTTTCTTTGCAGTTAAAATTGTTTTGCTGTTTTTTCTACTGTAAGTTCTATGTTCTTTGAAAACAAAGCCACGGTATTGTTTTCAAGGATCCAGATTACATGGATGTTGAAAGTCTGATACTTCATAACCCTGTTCAGATTATACTTCTTAAAAGTGTTTGATCAGAGGTAATGCTGAGTTAGAAGGGACCCATAAGGATCATCAAGTCCAACTCCTGACCCTGCACAGGACACCCCAAGAGTCACACCATGTGCCTGAGAGTATTGTCAAAATGCCTCTTGAACTCAGACAGGCCTGGTGATACGACCTCTTCCCTGGGAAGCCTGTACCGCCCTTTGGGCGAAAAACCTTTTCCTTTTGTTTTCACCCCCTGCAAGGTAAGTTCGTGTGGCCACAAAGCATCTTGGATTGAAAGCCCAGCTAATTCTAAAGCAGGGCTCTGACAGGGCATCTGTCTTGGCTGTGACCCCTCCCAGCTTCTGGTGAACCCCGGCCTAGGCACTGGTAGGGTGGGGTGAGAGCCACAGAAGGCCCTGACTCTGTGTAAGCACCGCTCAGCAATAATAAAAACATCCCAGTGTTATTGGCAGTGTTTTCGACTCAAATCCAAAACATAGCCACTGTGAAGAAAATAAACTCTGTCCTAGTGGAAACCAGAGCAGAGTGCCTGTGGATGCAGCGTGCCTGGGGATGCAGCATGGGCGTGGAGCACAGGGCCTGATCAGAGGATTCTTGGTCCCACTGTTGCCTGCCTTGTTGCAGCTGCTCTCTGCCCTGACTGGAGCAGCTCATGGATCAGCCTCACCTTTTAAAGACAGATCTGTGCTTTTGTCCCAGATGTAGACCACTCAGAATGGACTATCTGATGAAGTTTTGCTGGTGATGGAATCCTCTAAGATCCCTCCAACTTGCTTTTCCAAAACCTGACATTTTGTCTCACTTTTGTGTTGACATGCCATTGGGGGCGGGTACGGGTGCATTGAAACTCATAGAATTTTTCTGAACATTAATGTTACTGAAGCCTCTTAGCATAGAATCCCTTCAGTAGCTGTAGGGCTTGTATCACACCACAGCATAAATTTAAAGTGCCAGAGAGGCATCATCCTTGACAACCACTCAAGGGCTTAATGCTGTATTTTTTGCTGGTTGTCTGAGTGAACAAGCACAAGCATTGCTGGGCCCCATAAGTGCAACGACAAGTGCAGGGTTTATTGCCTTTAATCTCCTTTCTCTGGAAATTACAATTACTCTTTCAAACATTCTAGTGAGATGCTGGTGGAGCAAAAGGAGTTGTTAGGGATGTTGTAAAGAGGGAATGGTCTCAGAAAGCCAGTGAGGATAAATTGGATCAAAGGCATATGTACTAAAGATCTCTCACTATTTATACAGTTCGTGTCAGTCTAGTGGAGAAAACTACAGTGACTGCCTGATCACTTGTAGGTGACAGCTCTGGGTACCTTTTATGGACTGTTAATCACCACGATCTTGAGAGCAGAATTGCTTGGGACTCCTTGCTGATATGAGTCCCTTCCTTGTCTCTCACTAGTCACTGAGAAACCAACGTTTTCCTTCAAACTGTTTTTCCTTCCTAGTGTTGTCCCATGGTCCTTTCTTTCCTGTTGAACCCTTCAGCAGGACATTGCAAATGCAGAGGTGCTTAGGGTGTCCTCTGTCACCCTTATACTGGACATTCATCCTGTGCTATTCTGCCTTTCACCCAAGATTCTACAGGGAGAAGTGGCTAGGGAAAGGTGTAAAAAACCCAGGTACAAGATTCAAAACAACTCTAAACAGAAACACAGGAGAGAAAAGCATAGAGAAATCAGTCTGGGTGGCTTGATTACACTGATACAAGTGTGTCTCAGCACTCATGGATATAGACAATGCATTTAATGGCAGAGACCATTCAGTCAGAATAAAATGATATCTTTCTGCTTTATCTGCTGAGAGCCCTTTATCAACTGAAATCTTCATAGCTGTCTTTGTGGCCTTGCAGTTGTGGAGCATAGAGGTAGGTGACTCAGGCTGAGCTGTGTGTTATCTAGCAGAAGACAATGGGATTGCAGGTGGGCAAAGGCATGTGTGGAACGGGATGTATTTATTAGTAATAAAATGGGAAGAGCATTTACATCCACAGAGTGGAACAGAGCCTCTTGGTGTGGCTTTAGAGAAGATGATAGTGATGTCTGGGGCAGGTGCTAGTGAGGAATTTGATGATGCAGACCAAGTTTTACAGACATGCCTACACTAATTAGCATTGTGAAAAATACCCTTCTGAAGTCCATGGGTTGTTTCATGAGGAAGTGCAACTTCAGGCAGCTGCAGGTGAGTTTGTGAGGTGTGCATGGACAGTGCAGCAGGAGTGGCAGCTCTAGGTGGAGGTAACCAGATGGGCTCCTGGCACTGTGGCAGAGAGAAAAGTTCCATTCCCTCCTGCAGTAGCACTTAGTGAAATATTTCAGCAATCAAAATTATTGTACTATATGTTGTGTACATGAGGCATTTGGCAATGTTTTATGTAGAAGGAATGGATTTGGGCATTTCCTTCAAGATTTGTAAGAGCTGGATTTGATAGGACAGGCTTTTAGGCAACATAAAAAAGTGGTATGAAAATTTCTTAATAATTCCACATTTCTAGAAAGAGGGATGGAAAACATCTGAAGAAACTAATGCAGAGAAACTGGAAAGACTTGTCACAGGAATATGGCTGTGATAATGAAGATATTTGTTATTTTGCCATATTGGAAGAAGAAGGAGAAAAATCTGCTCACAATTTTGTTTAATGTTGTGTTTGTTTCCATAGTACTCCTAATGTCAAAAAAATATGAGCATATTTAAGACTATAAGACATGTACATTTTGAACAAAACCAAGACAACACACACCAAAACACTACTGGAATATGTTGAATGAGCACTCAATTATCTGAAGTGGGTCTTGTGAATTATCAGTTTCCTTATTTTTGTGGTGTTGAAGAAATCTGCCTTTTGGTTTGTGTAGCTAATTCCATTATGTCCTGTGGAAACATCCTCTTTAGATTTGCCAGTCCTTTTCAGCTTAACAACTCCTGCTCTGTGCCCCAGTTAGGAGCTGTAAGAAGCCTCTTTTCAGAAAACTTCTGGGTAACTTTGCTCCTGGACAAAGGCAGCAGCAGAAAAATACTTCTTTTCAGAGTACGTATTAATTCTACATTTTAAGAAGTGCCTTTTCTTTCTAGAAAAAAATTAGTTTATACTTGAGAAAGTAGAGTGTGCCAGTTGTTTGAGATTTGCTGATGCTAAGGTGCAAGGTAGCTATGAAGGATGTTTTGGGGGAATTTAAATTTCTTTTGTGATCTGTGTTTGGCAAGGTAATTCTTCATCTGTCGTGCACTATATGCCTGTGCAGCATTTTATGAAAACATGGCTGTGAACCTACCTGAGAGACCAGTCATTCTTGCCAAGCACAAAATGGGTGACAGATGAACGATGAAATAAAAGCCTGAGCAACACCACCCGTTGTCTGAGAGACAGAGCTGAAGCAATCAGGTGGGCACATTTGGGGAAGTTTGTTATCCGGGGGCTGCTTTGCCAGGGCAGCAATAGCTGGTGAGGAAGGAGATGTGTTATTTATATTTGAGGAAAAGAGCATTATGTATCTGTCTGCTGTGCAGTGCAAGCATGCCATCAGTTGCCATCATTCAACATCATAGCAAGGCATAGAGTGTGGTAAATGATGTCAAAGGAGGCGTTCTTGCTTTGGAGAAAGTGGCATCCACAGTGTGTTAACTAATCTTTTCTTGACACTGTTTATACAAGACATTTAAAAGCCCGGGTGGAGGGTGACTTCCTTCTCTTTTTTTGGAAAAAAATAATCACCTATCAATTGCCATCTTTACAGATTGAATTTTTCAGTAACTGCTCTGATCTGTCAAAAATGACCCTCTCTCCCAAAACAAGCAGCAAGAGTAGAAGGCACCAGGTGGTTTGGCAAAAGGTACTCTCAGGTACTCTCGTGAATGGAGACTGTAGCCCTGCAATATGTACGTAGTTCAGTAAAACAAAGTAGTTCAGTTACAGAAAACCAAGTGTCTCTTCTCCCTTTTCTAACTAATAGTTTCAGGGTATCTTGTTTTATGTCTCATCTTTCACCTCAAACAAATGCTTTAGCCAACAAGAAAAAAAATGTTATTTTTATTTTATTTGAACTATCTCATGTTATTGACTCTTAAAATTTTATTCATCCAGTATCAAACCACAGTAAAAAGCCAAAACAAAGTGACTTTAGTATTCCTGCCATCATGTTGTAGCAAAAACATCAAAGTCACGGGAAGGAGAGTATTCTAGTTATTTGTGTGATGTTCTCACTTCCCTGAAGCCTCTGTTGCAGCGCTTCACAGCTGCAAAGAGCTGTGTTTGGAAAGTTTGGAAATTGCCAGTTTTTCCAGAGAAGTAGCAAATCCCTCAAGTGAAAGTATGTTCAACCTTCTTTCTAAGTGATGTTTTCAAAATCATTATAATTAATCTAATTAACTAGCATATTCTTTTTATACTTTTGTGTCAGCAAGTGCAGTATCCAAATTGGCAGGCATGTGGGAATAAAGGCAAATTTAATATTTCACCCAGAGGATAAAGTCAGCCTCAGAGTCTCATTGGGAAAGGTTGCTAAGACTGACACTGTTTCATGGACCACACAGCAATTTTATTTCCTTACACTTTTTCTTATGTCCCCCGAATTAAAATCTCTGCTTCAGAAATGCAGTAAGCACAGTAAACAATAATGACTCCTGTTTCCTTTCACCCCAAAAGTAAGGCTAACAGAGCCTGGGAAATTGCTTGAACCAGATGGCGAAGGTTAAATTGCAGAAGCATGTACAAAGTGATGAGAAAATCTTTTTTGAGAAATTAAATCCTTTCTGTGTAATGTCTTCCCTTCCCCTGAGCAAACAGTGGCTGTGTCTTGCAGCTGTACTTTCAAATCACAGCCATAGCCTGGTCTTAACCATTTCCTCAAAACTGGAGTATTTTGAAAACAAAACAAATGAGAAATAAAAGTAGTTGAATTTGTGCTCGTTCAGACCTGTGTTATTCCTCCCATTTACCAGGTCCTCATTCCTGCTTTGATTCTTTGAGAAAAAAAAATCCACACAAAAGCAACCTAAAAAGGTGATTAGTCTGGCTTTACTTGGCATTTGATTAGTTCTGTAATAAATATTTATATTTTTCTCCAATACACTCATATCATCTTTACACTGTATTAAGTGGCAAGACAATCAATAGTTCATTTTATGCAAGACATAAGCAAAACATGAAGGTAATGAAGTTTACATCCTTGCCCGATAGCCATAGGGGATTAGTGTTTGTATTTTAGCCAGTGTAATGAATTGTTGTCTTGTAGAACTGATTAGTTTCTAACAATTAAACAGCTCTTTAGGATGGAGGGACGTGGTTAACAGTCCTTTAAATACATAAGCAGAGGAAACCTAATGGAAGTTTACATTTGTTATTGTTTATCATTGTAAGGTATGTATTTTCTTAAATGGATGCATTGTGTGTTCTGAAAATGGTGACTTTTCCAGAGGATGTACAGCACCTTCCCTGCTCTTCCCCTGCATGTGGAAATGGTTGATGGGTATTTCAAAGAGCTCCACCCAAAAGCACAACAATGTCAGTTATTAATGGAAGTGGAACAGAGGGGCTAAGCCTTGGTGGCATTCAGGAGAGGGTTTAATCTGTTAATAGACTCCAGCGAATCCCTTGCTGTAATTCCAGCCGGTAAGCTGACCATCAGTGTTTACGCTGCTCTCTCTTGATGAAAGCATCCTGCTGACCACCTGCAGAGATCAGGTGGGGACTGGCAGTGCTCCCTCTCCTCTGCACTGAGTGGCCAGAAGCTAAAGGGGGGAAAAATGGGTCCTGTCATAGGTGCAGGTCTCCTGTAGGGTGCGAGGCCTCCAGATTTGTGGTTTCTGCTTTCCGGCTAAGAAGCTTCCTCTGTGTGCAGAGAGGTTTCCCAAAAACCAGGGGGCAACACAGAGATGCTGATCCACAGCAGCTGGAGTTTTTTGGTTTCCATACAAAGCCCTTTGCCTCCCTTCCTTGGGTCATTCATGGTGGATGATGAGGTCCGTGTTGGAAAGGTCAGAAGTACAAAAGAGCTTGACTGGAGGAAGATAAAAAGATGTGAGAGAACTGAGCTAAGGTGCCAGCTATGGAAGCTGTAAAGGAAAGGCAGCTTAGCTTTTTAAGTGTGATGGGGGAGAGGCAATGTTCTGTGTCCAACAGGGCTGGAAAACATGTTTTTGCACTATTCTTGGGAAAACTACATCCGAAATGGTCTTGATGTGGCCTAATTCTGGGTGTGGCTAAATAGGATTTATTATTAAGAATCCGTGTCTATTATCATTGGCGCAATTGAGGGAAAGAAAACAAATGTTTTCACTATAGTTCTGCCATTGAGACTGGAAAAGCAATTTCCATTTTAGTCAGTGTCCAAGCATGAAAAGATGAAGCTGTTTCCTTAATTATTATGTTATTTCTCATAGGTAAAATACTGTCATATTTTTAAAATTAGGTTTCTTCGAGCATGCTGGTCAGAGGAAGGCTGCACCCCAGCGATGTGCTAGTGCCTGAAGGGTGTGAGCAGTGCTCAGGTGATGCAAGGGCTCCTTTCATCTGCAAAGAATGACCTGAGAAAGTTAATGTAATGGTAAATAAAGCTGACCCAGAGGCTGCAACTAGCTTGAATTTTCAAAATTGTAGTCTCCCCTTAAAAGAAGTTGTTCTGGAAAATAAATAGCCACAGAGGAAAGAAAAATTAAGCTAGAAACTAGGAAGCAGTTTTGTGATAAGCAGAGTAGAGTGTCAGTGTGAGCATAGAGTGAGTTCTGGAGTTAAGTAACATTATTGGAGGTGGGTAGTCTGTGACCAGGGTTGGCACAGCCTGATTTGAGAAAGATCTGGGCAGATCTCATTCTAAGAGTCTTGAAAAAATGAACATATGAGCAAGAGTGTGTAATGAATTAGTATGTGCATGGTGTGCAGGGTGTTTTTATCCTAGAAGTAGAAGAGAAGAGATCTCTCGATTAAAAAGAGGAAAGCATTCTATTCTTTGGTCTGACCAGGTATAGTCTTCCTCCTGTCAAAGTGAAATTAAATTGTATAAAAGAAATTGTTCAAAGTCAAAATTGCAAGAGAAATGGTCTACTATTGTTCCTCACTGTGACTTCCCGTGTCAAATATGTAAAGCTTGGGTTGGTTAGGGTAATGATGCAATCACCACTGGAAGACCCTGGTGGGTGTTACGACATAATTTTCTCTTTTGTATTCAGGCAAGCACCAGATGTTTAATTGGATACTTTCTGTAGAAACATAAATGGGGCCACAGCAAGCTCCACAGCATTAACTTAGATGGATTAATTATCTTGTATGGCAAATTTTATATTCCTATTTTAGTTTTGCCCTTGTTAAGCATTCTTGTGTAGGTTTCTTGCCCTGAATTATGGCATGGAGATTATGTGAGTCCGCATCTTCCATTTGCTTTTTTCCTTCTCAGAAAGCTTCTTTTCAAAGGTCATTTTGACTGCCAAAGCTTTCTCCTTTATTTCTCCTTCTTAGCCTCTGCCCTGCTCTATGCTATCGGGTTTCCCAGACTGCTTCTGGCTTTGTACTCTGGCAGTGTCACTCTGCCTGTATCTGCCACCTGTCCTCTTTTCATCAGTGAATCCAGCCTGTGCTTCCTCCAGTGTTTGTCCCAACGTGTCTTGTCATTCCTCCTTAATCACAGCTGCTTTTTTTCATGTTTCTTTTTACTTCTGCCTCCATTCAGTGCTTGTGATCCAGCCAGTCTGAGAGCACTTGCCCTTTCTTTGATCTCGGTGTGTTCCCGGGAAGTGTCCTTTACCTACTTTTGCTGTGTGCGATTCATGTCCTTCATTTTGCTGCCTAAAGGCTTGTTCACCAGTTACCACAGTCCTGGCTCCCAGCTGTAGCTGTAGGTTTTCCTCTCTCCTCTTTTCCCCGCCAACCTTTGACCTTTCTTAGTTCTGTCAGTGGAAGTCAAGAAAGGGATCTCTTGTGTCCCCTCTATCTTTACCACAGACTCCTGTTGTAGCAGTTGAAGTCTGGATTTGCAAACTGCAGTATTGTAAATGTGATAATAGTTGATTTTTTTTTTAATAAAAACACTGTAGAGACCATTTCTTCTGTTAGTACTTTGCATCTTTTGTGATCCAGTTTTTGATGTCACTTCTACTTCTTACGTTCAGTTCACATGCTAAGGGCGGAGTTCTGTATCTTTCCATTTCGCAGCTTGTGCTATTCCAGTGTCAGGTTTTAACAAGGTAAATTAAATTAGAAAAATCAAATATTTTAATCCAGGTACTTTTTTTGGTTTAGGTTTAGAAGATTGATAAGCAATTTTAAAGTTCCAGTTTTTTGTGCTGTCCTTTGCTTTATTTTTAATCCATAGAAAAAGAAATGTCAGTATTTTTCTAGCTATGCCCTGAATCAGGAGAGGAGACAGAACTCCACCCATGTAACATGTTTTTAAATATATCCTAGTTTAAAGCTGTAGTCAGCTTCAGTTTAGACCTTCTGCATGTCCCAGCTGGGTTGCACAGGCTGCAGGAGAATGTGCTGCTAAAAAAATTAAATTAATAGTTTTCACTTTTTTTAGCATAAGTTTGGGAGGAATTAGGCTAAGATTCAGGGTTTCTATATATGCTTTTAAATTGCAAGGATGCCTTTAATCATATCTACATAAATATGGTTGTGCATGGCCTCTGCCTAGCTTGGTTTTGTTCACCTCAAAACCCCAAGTCAGGGTGTTTTTGCAGGGGTTTCTGTGCTGGCAGTTTCCCTGTGCTGTCCAAATACTGCCCCACCACACTCCACTCCTTGCTCCATGGATTTGCTTGTTCCAGTATTTTCCTGGAGCAGCTGCAAGGTCTCCCTCAGCACAAAGAGTTGTGTTTTGCTCTAACGCTTTTAGCATTCACTTGTACATGTGCAGCCCTCTTGATTTACACTTGCTCGTGATGCTCTGTGCTGTTAAAAATATGATTTATATCATCCACGTGTAGCTGAGTTTTCTCGGGAAGCTGTAGTTAGACATTTTACAACACATCCCTGTGAGGCTTTACTTCTTACTTCAGGTTTTCTGTGCTATTTGGGGGTCTTTGTGCTGTTTTCAGTAGCTTTTCATTTACCATGGGGATTCTGTTTTGGAAATAACCAGATGTTTCAGCAGTTTGTGGGATTTAAAAAAAAAAGGTATTATCTTTTTTTGTATCGTAAGTCTTCCCTGCAATTGTGGTTTCACAGTCTTTCAAATAAATTATATATGGACTTATATAAGTTATGCTTTTAGAAATGGACACATTTTGTCTGCTGTCTGTAGTACATTATTGTCCTATATTAGTAATAATGAGTCAGGAACAGTTTTAAAGGAATCTGTGTGACTAATATTTGACTTAAAATAGCTCAATATTTTTTGTTTTGTTTTAAACATTTTGTTCTTATATGATGACTGTTTCATTTTTTCTGATTTTGCTTTGTCCAGAAAACTTAAGCACAATGACTGCTTGCTTCCAGTAATGAAAGGTAACTGTAGGAGTGGAGGCAGCAGGCAGTGGTTGCTGTTATTTTAAGCAGCATGTAGTTCTTTCTGTTAAGTTTGAGAAAAGCACATTTTTGCCTGGGCAAGTAGAAACCTAAGTCAGTATTTTCTATTTTATCAGGGACAGTCTCTGGGTTTTTGCACAGGAACCAAAATTTAGGGTGTTACTGTTTTATTTGTAATTGTTAAGACTTTGGAACCTCAGGAATCTCAGTTGCTTTGGATTCATGTAGTGTTGTCAATGTCAGTGGATTTGCTGAGATTTGTATCAGCTGTAGATGTGGCTCTGTGTCTTTTGATAGCCCTGGAAATCATTAAAAAGAACAAGGGAAACACTTTGTCCTTTTTTTTTTATTTTATCACAGACACCATCACTTCTCTTTCCTCAATTGGAAAGAACCCTCTGTCGGCTCTGAGTCCTATTACGTGCACATTGAGTGATCTCAGAGGGTTCCTCGCTTCCTCCCGCAGAGGCTTTAATCATCCTGACAGGGTGATACTTCATCACTCTGTTTAATGAGTTGTTCAGGAGAGACTCAGCAAAGGAGCTGGTGGAAGAGTTGGGCACTTGCACAGATTAATTGTTCAAGCTCTGCTCAATATGGGTTGATTATAAACCTTTATTATCCATCAGCTTGCTGACTCCACACTGTCTTTTTCTCCTTGCCTCGTGGGACAATGTGTAACTTAGACTGAAATTCAGTGAGAAGAGCAAAGGAGTGGAAACCCACCAGGATTTACTACTTGTGCTAAGCTCATGCGTTGGTAGGGGCTGGGAAAAACATGAATTAGGGCAAGTTTAGAGGTAGCTTCCATGGCAGGCTTATGCAGTAGACACGTGTAACCAACACTGCTATGATAAATACTGCTCATTATGATAATGCTTTGATAGCTGTGTTTTATCAGTGTGACATCAATCTCTTTGTCTGCATCCCTAGTACATGAGTCTGTAGGGTAGAGAAGAGGATTAAAAGTTAGTGGATGTTTAAATGCAAAATTAAAACTCTTGAAAAGAGTTGTTCTACCCAGGCTTATTGTCCTAAAACTGCTCCTCTGAGAGGTTCTATCAGTGTGGCTGAAGAGGAACCCAGTGTTGCTATTCCAGCTTCCTAGGTAAAGATATATCCCTTCTCTCTGCTTAATTCTAATCACACATATTACTGATGTAATGGGCGTGGTCATAGTGCTCGCAGCATTTTGGTAGCTGGGGTTTCAATGGGGTTCAAAAAACAAACAGAACTTTCGCTTTAAATCCCCCAATGTGGCAGTTTTCATCCTGTGGCAGTGCTTTTCACCTTGCCTCTCTTTCCAGCAAGCCCACTGACCCGTGGAGTCATTGTGTAGGTATTGCTGGCAGTAATTCATCCTGTCACACATACAGTGAGGAATTCATCATCAGAAATGCAGGCTCTTACATATTTGTGAAGTGTCAGTTTGACAGAATTACTCAGACTTACTGACAGCTGGCATCCTTCCAACAGACCAGTACTTGCTTAGCTGTGAAAAATGGCAGAAGATGGACAAATATATTGGAACAAGAAAATCTCTACAACACAAAAGTGGTGCTAATGTGATATAATTCATAACTGGTTGCTGTTACAAGGAGACACCTTCAAGCATTTGAGTCTATTCTTCTTTCTTCTCTGGCAAGTGATTTACTTTGTGTCAGGTAGCTCAGCAAATCTATCTGACTGAAATCAGATGGTTTCTTACCCTGTTTGGTCTTTGTCTCCCTTCTTTTGTCCATATTTTGAGAGCAGGATGGAGCTGACCCGGCTAAATGCATTTTACAAGTACTTCTGTCAGGTTATAGAAGAGCAGCTATTAAACATTAATTTCTAGTGAGTCTTAAGTGGGATTTTAAATATTTAAAGGAGTAATTTATGTAAAGGGAATTCCTACCACTTTCTAAAATGATGATTTTTCATAATTTGGATTTGAATATCCATAGTCAATTAATCTAAAATTTCTATTGCTTTAGTTTAGCTCCCTTCGCATTAGCTCTTTATATAAAAATGTGTTCTCAATACATGCCAGCAGGCCTGTATTTTAAGCTAATTATGATTGTCATCCTTATCATACTTGATTACTTTTTCCCAAGGACAGAAATTGTTGGGCAAGTGGCATGGGGGTGGAAATTGGAGCCCAGAGCCATCAAATGTAACAATGACAGAACTGGGACGCATTACCTGATCACTAAAATGACTCAGACCACATGCAGATGAATTGTTTCCCTTGTTAATTCATGCAAACGTGGCCTGGAGGTTAAAGGCATTGATCTTGAGATCAGGAGGTCTCTGCTATATTTCCAGCTCTGTCACCAGTTTGTTTTCTGACCTTCAGCAAGTCATGAATGTATCAATACACTTGGATTGATTTTCAACTCATATGCATGATGTGAAGCGAGGGCTTCAGTATACTGATGGATTTGGGCTGAAGTGGTACCCCCAAGGTTACACAAGAGGACTGTGAGGGAGCCAAAAGTAGAAGCCAGAGGTAAACTCCAGTAGGAGGTATCAGCTGTGGGAAACCTCGTGGGCAAGCATTTTGGCCCGAGACTTGAGTCTTGCCCATGGACTTTGAGAAGTGCATATCCAGATTTAAGAAGAGGGCACAAGGTATATGATGATGATGTGAAGGAAAGTTATGATGGGATTAGGCACTTCACAAGTTGCATTGGTTAACTCTTGCTAAATAAATAAGAACAGTTCTTTAGGATTGTTAAATGGAGACAAATAATAATCATAGAGTCATAGAATAACTTGAGTTGGTATGCAGAAGTTGTTTTTTCTCCAGTAGGGAATCTGAAGTCTGAGTATTTTTTTCTGAAGCTGTTGTTGAATGCTCTGTTCCAGGCATGGTATGTGTTATCACAAGCTGTGTTCTTTTGTTTTCCAATAGCTGCTATTTTGCAGTTTAGTAACTCAAAAATTCTTTGGGCCAAGAGAAAAGTCATTGAAGTTACTCATAGTGGAGAGCAGGAAGGTGAGAGGTAGCCAGTGCCGAGTGATGCGAGTAGCTCTTGATGTATAAATCTGAGAATCTGAGAAAGACAACAGATTTGCTGCTCTTGCTAATTCCTGAGAAGAGTCATAGTTTTTCCTCTTTGCTTCATGATGTTCATATTTTACACATTGAAAATTAATCCTGTCTACCAATGACTAGTTTGCTTGTACCTTCCAAATAGATATAAACCTTAATATAGCATCTTTTGCTCTAGTGACAGTGTTAGCTCTACTCTGGATCTTCCCCCATGTTATTTTGGCCCAGACTCTACTGTTGCTGTAAGGGGAGTATTTTTCTCCCCATTGCCGAGAGCAGAGTGGTCAAAGTAGGCCATGCTCTTCCTGCATCAGACCTCTCCATCACTCTCTGCTTTCCCCTGGAAGGGCTCTGCAGTGTGGGCAGTGGCAGTGAGAGCCAGCTGGGGTGTCTGTGTGACCCAGTCTCTGCTCCCACTCACCCAGGGCTGTGGCTGGGACCCCTGGAAAGAAGCCACATGGCTTCTCTGTGTGCCTCCCTTCAGCTGGATGCTTCTCCTCGCTGCAGAGCACGGGCAGCAGCTCGCGTCAGGAGAGGCAGGTGATCTGTGAAGTACTGTGATTTTATTTTTATCCAGTGTAGCCAAGGCATTGGTTGTATAACTCAAAAGAACAACCTAGTAATAAAACCTGTGCCTGCATTCAAAATTCAGGCTGAGTGTCCCTGCTTTGCAACTGCTTCTTGCTGCTGCTCTCTTTTGAAGCAATTTGGATAGACATGGGCTGGTCATGCATTTGGCTCCAGTTGGCAGTGTGGTACCAGCTCATATTTTAGGAAACAAACATAATTCGGGAAAGCTGCTGTGTTCAGCACTGGATTGTGTAATTTGTATTTTTAATAACCTTCTGGGTGTGACTCCCATGTAAATGCAGTACCACTGGTGCCTGTGCAGTGACAGAAGTCAAATTACAGAATTGGGTAAGAAAGTGCACAAATATTTCCTGTAATGGCTGTCATTGAAAAGAGAAAGATAGTAGACTATGGTTAGGGGTTTTTTAAGAAGATTCCCTTTTTTTTTTTTAATTTGGGTTTTTTTTTTTTTGTGCCAAGTAGGCACAGCTTTTTATAAGTCGTATTTTTGCATTGTCGCTTTCTTCATGTTTTTTCAGGAGAAAGGCCATGGGAAGAGGAAAGGGGTGATTTAGGGAGGAAAAAGTGTTTGCTCTTGCTGTGTTCTACACTTCTCAAGTCAAACAGTGATGCTGGTTGCTGTGATGCCATATCTGTTAGAAATAAATTGCATCGTTAGTGACCATTGGTCACTAACTATTGGCCTGCAGTTCATCCTGCTCATCTCCTCTCAGTGTGCTTTGGGGAGCAAGATGTCTTTAAGTGCTTGTTTGAGGTGCTGGCCCAGAGACAGTGATTTTACCAAGTGACAAGTGGTGGGGCTGGCTGTCACCCTGTGTGTTTAGCTTGGAACCTGGCCTTGATGGCTGCTTTTACTGGCTACTGTTTTGCTGGGAAGCTGGAAATCTTCCTTTGGCTTTTATCATTTCCATCTCACATAGTGTACTTGATGTGGCCAGTAAAATACTTTTTGTATTTCAGACATTCCCTCCCCTCCTTTAATCCTGACCTAAGCTTTGTTGTGAGGATCAGAAGTGGTGTTGCTGGGAGGGAGCTTCTGGGAAGGAGATTGCAAAGCCCATGTGACTGGTGTGACCATGTTGAGTCTGGATGGTGGGGAAGAAGAATGCTGTTTGGGCTTGGAAGAAACGTTTTGGTCACTTGTTTCTCAATATTAGAGACTATCTGAGTATCTTAATGTTGAGTTTAAAGGGAGGGAAGAAGCCTGTGTTTTGTTTTGTCTGCGGTGAGCAAACAGATGCTGTTTGAAAAACATGGGAGAAAGGAAATGAAGTCTTGTGGTTTCTTTCTTCAGTGTTGTCCTAGCGATAAAAATCTGCAATGGAGCTTGTTGACTTTTTGATTAGACAAATAGCATTGGGAAACCCCTGGTGCTGGTAGCCCTTAGTCACTGGCATATCTTAACTCTGTCTTTTGCCTGTACAAAGAGCTAAGTGAAGGAGAGAAACCCTTATTATTTGGTTGGGGCTCGTTTCACTTCCCCTTTTCCCTCTCTGCACTGTGTGTTTTATTTGGGTTTCAGTTAAGGATAGGGACGACTTGACCACCAGCTGTTTTTCGGGGAGAGCAAGTTGGGATGAGGCTCAACCTGCCACCTGCCCTGAGCACCATCCAAAGGGTGTCCTGAAGATTCAGCTCCCACATGGCCATGAGGAAGCTTCTCTGAGGCTTTTTTGCATGGAAAATTGTGAGAATATAACTGGAGCATTTCCACCCTTTTCCACACAAAAAAGTGTGGATGCAAAGCACTGCCTCCAGCAGGGAGTTTGTGAAGCAAAGCTGGTTTGGAAAGAGATGGTTGCTGTTGCATTGTCCAACTGGAAACTGGTTTTCAGCTGTAGCTGTGATGGGGTAGATTTTTGGAACGCTGGATGATGCCATCAGATATTTTTAAGAAAGCCACAAGTGGAAGCTCAAGGAAGAGTTCACACCAAATCCCCAAGCACTTATTGTTGCTAAGACCTTGAACTTTAGCCTAAGACAGTTTATTTGAATTTCAGTACTTGCTAGCATTACTGTTTGCAAGGGCATGGAGGGACAGGATAAGGGGTAATGGCTCTAAACTGAAAGAGAGTAGATTCAGATTAAATATAAGGAAGATATACTTTACTATGAGGATGATGAGGCACTGGAACCGGTTGCCTAGAGAAGTTGTGGATGTCCCATCCATAAAATTTTCAAGGCCAGGTTGAATGGAGCTTTGAGCAACCTGATCTAATGGAAAGTTTCATTGCCCATGGTAAGAGGGTTGGAACTAGAGGATCTTTAAGGTCCTTCCAACCCAAACCATTCCATGATTCTGCAGTTCCTGGTATGGCAAGATGAAATAGATGGGGAGAGCTTCTGGCTTAAAGGTACATTTTGCAGTGAGGCATGAGGTCCTTGGTGCTGGGGCTGGGCTGATGGAGGGTGTAGGCTTTAGGGCTGTTGTTCCCTCTTAAAAGGGAAGTAGCATAGTTGCAAGAGAAATTGTGAAATTGTCTTAACATGGTGATCAGAGTCTACAGCAAACCACCTCGAGTTTAATTTCCTCATAGAGTAAGTAGGGGACAAACTAACATCTGCAGAGCAGAAAAGGTCAGAGAGGAATAAAGAGAGGATAAAGATTTCAGAAAAATAGAATAGGTTTTGACAGGAAAATACTATGTCAAGAGCTTGATGAAATAGAGTAGTTGAAAAGTTGTGTAAAAAAAAAGGTTATTAAATAAGAGACTACTATTAGATGAAAAATTCTCATTGCCATTTCCTCTGAATATTACTTAAGCTTTCAGCTTGGGAGCTGTAATGAAATAGATAGAAGCAAAATATAGAGATTGGAAAAGAGAAACGAAAATAAACTGGTATTTCATTGTTGGATTTGAACAGTAAAACATAATGCAGCATGTTACAACTTTTGAAAATTATTTACAAAATAAAAAAAAACACCAGTAGCTGGCAGTGGGTTAAACACTGGTTTGTTGTGTCAACATCAATAATGCAAGTATATACTCACTCGTGTATGGGTGTAATCTAGTCACTCATATCATACCTGCATGAGTAGCTCCACCTAAGCACACAAATGGTGTCCTTCCCAGCTGAATAAAATGATTTCACTGCTTTGCCTGCTGAGAACTCAAGCAGTCAATCTCAGTAAATCTTCCTTTTACAGTTCAGGTCCAATTCCAAACCGTGCAGAAGGACAGAGATCTGTTTGAGTTCATGGAGCTGAGATGATTTATCTCAGCTTGGAAAGGGATAATATGTGACAACTCCTTATTGTAAATTTGAAATAAAATCAGCTTTATTTTTTTTCACTTGTTGTGTTCTGTTATTTAACACAGCTTTTACATATACTCCTTGGTAAAGGCTGATTAATATTTAATGAAGACAAATGGAGTTTTCAGAATAAAGCATAAGAATTGCCCCAAAAGCAGCAGCCATCTGAGATAAGAGTGATCAAGAGGGAACAATCTGCCATTCAGCTCTGTGGCTTGAGAAAGCATCACTTAGACTGTAATTTTTATTCTGCTCTATATTTTTAAGCTGAAAGTGTAAAGAAGTTTCAATTAAAATGCAGTTTCAATGTTTCAGCTTTGAAGAACTTGTGATAAAATTAACCCATGCAGAATTGAGAGCAAAGCAAGACTGGAGTAAATCACAGAAGCCTTCTCTGCAGCCATGGAAGGTTAAAGACGGACAATGAGCCTAAATATCTTTCCAGAAATATATGTTTTAAAATTATTACTCCAAGCTGATGACCTTCTTTGCTTTAGTGATACAATGTCAGAATTATTCCTATACAGGTGATACGTGAATGAACAACCCAAAAATTAAATTGGCAAGTGAATGCATGTCAATTTGGCATACATGATATTGATTTTAAAAATATTGAACAGTTTGTAAAAATAACTGTAACTGGAAAATCATCACTAAGCAGATACATTTCCCGTGGGACCCCTGGGGGACCAGATTTTGGGCTGTTGCTTGTTAAATGTTCTAATTTATCATCCAGAATGAAACACGCTCATTTATTGGTTGAATTTACAGAGGATGCAAAAGTTAGGGCAGTGGTAAATGGAGAGGAAGAGAACTGCAAATCATTAATGCATAGTTGTGAATACCCAGTGACTTGGGTAGCAGCCCAGTTTTAGTCATTTAGCAGCAGTGAATGCATAGAGGAATAAAATATAGGTGATGCTTACTTAGTAGAGAACTCTCTTTTGTTGGAAGTGAGGCCTGGAAAGGGTTTGAGGTTG
Organism: Lanius collurio; assembly: GCA_020086605.1. Lineage (NCBI taxonomy): Eukaryota > Metazoa > Chordata > Aves > Passeriformes > Laniidae > Lanius > Lanius collurio. Next base: position 2,994,983 of record JACBWW010000005.1, read on the forward strand.
GTGGTTCACCAGCTGACCTGCCTGCTGCCTGGCACACAGTGAGGGTGGAGGACAGGACCAGTGAGGGGAGGTGGCACTTGCTCATCCTGTGGGCCCTGCCGCAGCCTTTGCTGTGGTGCTGTGTCATGTGGGGATCCTGGTGTCAGCAAGCTGCAGTGTTTGCTTTGAGTGTGTTCAGAAGAAGGGAAGGAGTGATGAAGTGCCCAGAAAACTTGTCACAGAATAAAGGGAAGTTAGAGGGTGCCTTGATCACAAGGTACATGCATAGGGGTGAGGAGACAGATGTGCCACAAGATCAAGTGGCTGGAAGGTGCAGATAGGTCACATCAGCTTAGCGAAAGAGTATGGTTGGGGAGGAAAATTTGGCATCAAATCTGTTTCTCAAGGTGTGTTTTCTGTTCCTGGCAAATTTAGAAACAAGATGGGTTGTCTTTCTGAGAAATTAACTGTTGCCTAGTTGGGAATTATTTTAGGAAAATCTGAAAGGGGTGCTTTCCTTTTTTCTCCTCTCCTGCTCTTTCTATCCTTCTCTGCATGAGACGTCACAAGGGCAAGAACAATATTTGTTCCCTACAGAAGAAATTTTTGAGTCCATGGCTCTGTCAAGCAATTTAGTAGCCTGTCTCCTTCAGAATGATACTGTCAGAGAGATCCTGGATTTTAGCTACTTATCAGTCACCAGCTGCAACACTGACAGAATTTCTCAATGCTGTTGGCAGGCTATTTGTCTGAAACCAAAGCTTAGTATTTTGTATGCTAATTATTAAATACTGTTTTTACCAGTAGAGGTCACATAAGTATCCAATATTCTGGAGCCTTAGAAACTACGTATTGAAATGCTGTATGATTCCTTCATTCCCATTTGACAGAGGAAAGCTACTTGCATAGTGGCCCCATGCTATCTGTGCATGTTGCTTTTATATGTGTGTAGCATGTCCATACTATATGGAGGAAAAGTCCCAGTCAATTAAAAATGTTTATCCTATTTGCTAATGATACCAGCATATGCATCTCTTGCCGCTTCTGCCTGTTTTGATTCCCCTTTGAATGCTCTCATTGGGTGTAAAATCACAGAAAGATCATTCATTCCTTGTTCACTCCCTTTTTCCTCTGGGATGTGCCTTCAGGAGGTGGAGTTGGTGTGCTTGGCTCATCCACTTGTGTATGTGTGAGGCATGGCTGCATTTCCTCGCTGTAGACACTAAGTCCATCAAAAGGTTTTAATTAAAGTCATTGAAATGATGGGGGCAATGGAAGGAGACAGATGAAGGGAGTAGGACTGCTTAAACATAAGCAGGCACTGAGACCTCATGCATTCACCATGGTGAATGGTTTTCTTGTGTTTTGAGAATTTCTCCTCAGAGAAAGAGATCCCGAGTGCTCAGTGCCTCACCCGGAGTTGGCTGTAAAGCTGGGTTCTATAATGGAAATACAGATTATGCTAATTGAGATGAAGTTTTATAGTGCTAATGTGTATTTTACTCTTCTGTGTGGTGAAGTGCAGTCTGGGTGTGAGGGAGCTGACAATGTCCTATTCATATGTAAAATGTTGTGAAGGATCTGTGGTTTGGGATATTTCAAAACTGCCACAAGAAGGGATTCATGCATCTGAAAGCAATATTACAGTGTACACTCATTTGCTAACGGAGGGAGGAGCATGTGAAAGCAGCTTCCCAGCCTTCCTGTACTGATGTGCAGATCTTGCTGGAAGAAGGCAGGACTGGTGGAGAACTTCTCTGGTCCAGTGGGACAGGACATGGGGCCAGCATTGCTCTACAGACCTGGAGCTGGCCTGATCCCAGTCAGCTGCAGCAATAAACAGCTGGGGCTGGAAAAGTAAAAGATCTTGCAAAGAAGCTCATTGCATCTCTGTGCCTTGGGGTTACTTGGAGTTTAGAAGTATTAAACAGAATAAACTCTTGGAATAAGACAGGAAGCCCAGCTGTGTATTAATTATTAGTTCGGACAGCTTTCAAATCACAGAATCAGGCCTTTGCTGTCTGTGATACTTCTTGCCTTTTAATATCAGCATTTGGCCCTCACATTGCCAAGGAAGTAGCATCCTTAATTTTGAGAGCTCATCTGCTTATCCAACAAGCTGCAGTCATAATCCTCTTTGCCATAATGAATGACTGCTCTGGAAGCGATTACCGCAGGATTTCGTACTTTCTTTTCTGCTTATCAAATTCTTTAGTGCTTCTTTTTTGTAAAGAGAATTGTTGTTTATAAATCACAGTAAAGTATCAGGAGGATGTGACTGCACTGAAAATACTGCTTCAGAGGTGGTAAATCTTGGTCCATCTGGACATGTTGCTGGGACAGGAATGACCTGCATCCCTTGGATTTTGTTTGTCAGATCAGGTGTGTGTATGTGTGTGTGCACTGCTTCTGCCTCAGGTTCAGAGATCACAAGTTTGAGCGTTTCATTGCTCCAGGTTAAAAAGACTGCTGCAGCTCTATTTTCTATTCTGCTCGGCTTGTGAGGCTTGCTGTGCGTTTCAGTATATCCATTGCAAATATGATTTTGTGTTTCATCTTCTGTGCACATCTGTTGAAGAATAGCAAAGGAACAGTAGCTCAAATAGACTGCAGCTGCAGCAGCCGTCATTTTAATTTTGACTGTGATTCAAGATAAATGCTTTTAAAATTACAGCTTTCTAAAGAAACCTTCCTCCTTTAAAGGTTTCTCCCTCACTCCCTCTTTTTTTCTTTTTTGTGAGCTCATAAATCATTTTTGTTAAGTAGACTGGTACAAACAGTGTGATGGAAGTAGTGAGAAATGTAGAAAAAGAAATCCAGATTCTTATTTTTTCAGGACAATGCAAATGTACAGCTTTTTTCTCCTGGACCTGCATTTACACAGTTTTCTTTTGAACTTACATCAGAGAGATGGGATATAGCCAAGCTTGAAAACTAGGCTGATAAGAAGAACCGAGTAGAGCATTTAGCTCTTTGCTATAAAGACAACCCAGCAGCAGATGTTGATGTTGTTACAGTGAATACCTAGAAATTGGAGGAAGGCATGTTTAGAAACCTGCAAGCCTCATTAGAAATTTTCCTGCCTTACCAGATTATTGCAGTCTCATTTTGCAGAACACATGACTGACTTGTAGTGGAAAAGCAGAAAAAGTGTAATGTCCAGAAAGAGCTTTTTTCTTTGCATTTGATGTACTGGATCCACAGTGTCCCTTCATGCAAATTCATAATGCACGTGTTTGTGAAATACTTGTAGTTCAAGGCGTAATTCCTAAGCTTCTAACTTCATTTGAAGAAAGTTGCATTTGAGATGGAAGAAAAAAAAAAAGGGAAATTAATTGTTAAGTTGATGTAGATAGTAAAATTTTTAAAATTTATTTATGAACACCTAGTTCATTGAGAAAAGAAATACACTATTTTGATCAATATTTTGGGACATCTGGCTTTGCTAATTGATGACATAAATTACGGCATTCTCAGAGGTGAGCAGACAGCTGAGGTGGTCAGTGATCCATCCAGAATGGATCTGTGAAATATTGGGATGCCTCCAGATCTGCATTTCATGACAGAGAAAACAAGGTTGTATCAGAAAAGTTCTGACCAAGTCTGATATAGTTTGTAGTTTGTACCCTCAAAAACTTACTGCATTAAAGGAAGCCTGTGTGTTCCAGAGATAAACAAAATAGAGCTCTCCTCATGGGAAAAGTAAAGCCTGTGGAAAAGTCTCTTGATTTAGGTTTGTGGATAAGTTCTTGAGACTTCTAAAGAAATGTTGTATAGATTAACATTTTTTAAAAATTACTGGAAAAAAGTTTCTCATTGTTCATTAACAGGAAAGATGTTGTGCTAATTTATGCCACATGCAATGTCCGTAGGGTGACCAAGGATCTAAGTCTCTGCATAATTTCACCCAAGGATATTAACTTCCCCACTGTGCCCAATTAAATCCATCCCCATGCTAATCTGAGAACAAACAGGATAAAACACAAATTTATTTCTGGAAAACTGTCTAAAGCAAAACGGAATTAAGTATCTCTCTATTCTTTGGAGGGCATTTATGGCTTTTGTAATTAGTGATTAGAGCTAAGAAACGAATGTTGAGATTCATTTCCTTACTGTGCCAGAATTTATTTCATGTAACCTCAACCATTTCAGGTTGCTGGTCAGTGGAAGGAAGAGGAGCCACCTCCAGAGCCACGTGGGATTACCCATCTCTGCAGCTGTGGCTCTGTTAATTGTCAGAGCTTAAATAAGTAGCTTATAGAAATCTCACTTCCTAACATGAATTCAGTCTGTAGCAGCTAATAGGTCTTGTGGAAGTTTTTAAGCTCTTTGCCTCTATTTTTCTGGCTAGTGAACTGAGGACTGTTACTTTGCTGGTCACTGGCCTCATAACTTGCTTTTCTGCTCTTCTCAGCTGTAATCATTTCACTAAGGTGTGATCTCTTTTTATTTTTATCCTTTGCTTTTTTTGGATCCCTTTTTATTTGTTTCTCAGGCTAAGTAAACCCTTGTTATTGTTGTTACTGTCTGGTGTAAGGTAAAATGTGGTTCTCCATTGATAGAAGAATTGAAAGAAAAAGAATTGTCACATTCTCTACATTTAAGACTTTGGCATGCTTATATACAACACCTAATCTGATTTTTACTTTCTAAAAATAGATCTCTCAAGCTCCAGGGAAGAAAGCTGCAGTGTTGCCTTAAGAAATCAGAAGAGGCCAGACAAGAGTTTAGTCATAAATCCTTGTACCTGTGGTCTCCAGATGAAGGACCAATAATTTAGTCTAAAATCCTGAGCTGAATGCAGCAAAGCACAAGGCCCCAGATGTCACAAGATGTTGCTATCAATCCTTTGATCTTTGTGAACTCCTGCTGAAGGATTAGTGTTCATAAATCATTGCCTGTAGAGCTATCTCAAAGTCTCCTTACTCAGGCTTTGTAGCCAGTGCTGGGTGACAGCATTTGCATTCACTCCTCTTGTTCCTGGTTGCTGATTAAAAATTAACCCTTTCATACCATTTGGTGTCCTTAGCCTGATTACTCTGGAGAAGAGAGCATAGGAATTTTAATGACATTTGAAATGAGTTAGACTTCTTATCGCTGAGTTTCTTATTTTGCCTGTGGTTTAAACTTGGGTGAAGTCTTGCAGAGGAAGTTGTTGTAAATTATTATGGAAGGCTCATTTTCCTGAAGCAGAATGACTTCTAATCCCAAGCTTGTTCAGCATGGTTTTAGCTACTTGTCTGAAAGGTATGCAGTCAGAATGTTGAAAACTGGGGTGGGAAAAAAAAAAATCAGTCCCAAACCTCTGATGAGCTGTGAGAAAGGGCTACTTCCTTGGGTCACTTACTTCAACTCTGCCCTGAGTTTTTCATGCTTCAAGAACATTGGGTGTCCAAAGTGTTACTGGATTGAACCTTGCTTGGCTTGGATTTGGATATGACCAGCTTTCCTTGAGCATAACTCTTGCCAGTACAGACAGAGCATTATTTCATAATACCATTTACAGAAGAATGTTTACAACTGGGCTGCAGATGTCCACTGTGGTTAATGTGTTTAGTGTACTATTGAAATATGTATTCCAATGCTTCATCCTACGTACCAAATAAAAGAAATTTTCTGTGCTGCTTTGGGGTCGTAGCAGAAGTCTGTGCAAGAAAAACCACATCCAGGTTTTCAGCTGAAGAGAATCTCTAAACTTTCAGTATGGGTATAATTATTTATTCCTGATTTATTTAAAAATTCAGGAATTTTGAAGGCAGTAGCTTGTGTAAACATGGCGAGAGATGGCCAAAGGTGTAAGTAACCATTTTGATGCTGCTGTCTTGCCTCGACCAGGTGGCACTGATTTTTCTGTCTAGGTTGGGTAGGGAATGTTTAGGTGAATGGTCAGCCCTAACCCAGTGGGATACAGCTCAAGGAAAAGCTCCTATGTTATGTACCTGCTCTTTGCTGTCAAGAAGATGCTCCACGGAAAGCATTAAATCTGGCCTGAAATTAGGGGCAGTTGGGCCGCAAGAGAGCAATGGGTTAGCTGGAGAGCAGTGTACTTCAGCCAAAAGAAGCAGGCAGAACACTGTCCATGGTCTGCCTGTCATGCAGAAATCAGACCAAAAATGAAGAGCACTCACACCAAAAAGAGGAATATATTGGACTTTTTTCTTTAAAACAAGAACAGGATCTGATGTTCAACCAGAGTCTCACCATACTGCTGCCGGTGCATACTTTTTCCTCCTCAGTGAGAAAACTTGTATCCCAATAGGAGGAATGAATTATGTATGTCAGCTTTAAGCAATGCTGTATGAGGGAATTTTGTTCTTTGTACTTTAGACTAGTGTAATGAAAAGTTAAATATTAATATGTCCTCAGAACTTTTCTCAAATATTTGTAATATGAGACTGTTAATTTAAAAGGCAGTGAACAGAGGTAAAATTTTTACATTTGGCTTTTGTTATCATGCCATTAATTAGAATAGTGCAAGCAATGTAAATCAAATGTTACCAAGTAGGGAGGCAGTTGCTAGATAGCAGCTGGGGAACTTGTAATATACAGAAGTCTTGCGAACTGGAGCCTCTGACATCCATAAGATTGTAGAATAGTAGTGATAGAGTGGGTGCTGAATGCATGCACCCACTTTTGAAATGACACTTTTTTGTCTTTGTCAGTCCAGTGGAAGAAGTGGCAATTATTTTGTCTGTCTCTTCCAGTAGAGTCTCCTCTGTGACTTGACCCCACACAGACTTGTGAGAAATGGTTTGATTTGCCCTTCTGACACTTTGTGAGAAAGTCACCTTTGTGGTTTTCACTCTCCAAAATTCTTGGTTCCCATGATTTCTGCCCCACCTCCTTTCACTTTGTCTAGGTAGTGCCAGTGTTCACATACCTTTTTAGGCTAGTAATCTCACAATAAAAGGGCTACCATGTCCCCTCTCTCAGTTTTTTGTAGCTCCTGATAGGGAGAGGCAGAAATTGTATTGATGTGGTTTCTTATATTCAGTATTTTCTCCAGAGGTCTCCCATTCTTGGACAGGGTCTTAGTAGGTTACCAAGTGCATGAGAAATGCCTCCTGCCAGGGAGAGGTGACAGATTAAGCCTGATTCACATGATTCCGTCTGAATGATCTTCAGTGTTCTTGTGCTCAGTGTGCTGTAATTCACGGGTCAGATTCCTGCTCTGGGTATTACTGGGTCTAAATGGAGTTTTCTGGAAGTTGAAGCTGTGCATGGATGCTTCCATTCCGAGATGATTTAAGGCCTACACACGTAGTTTCCTTTTCTCTGCGTATATATACACAGCTGATTATTGTGTTGATAAGCAGGGCTGTTTCTCTTTTTAGAGAAGATTTTTTTATCTTTGGTGATAGCATCCTCTACAAACTTCCTTATTAGATTCATAACTAGTGGTTCTACATGTATTTTAGCAAGATGGGCCAAGACTGCATTTTGGACAACTGCATTCCTGGGGATGGAACAAAGTTCTTTTTGTTACAGCTCTTGTATTTAAGTAACAAATTAACAATTCATCCAGTTGCTCAGACTCCTTGCTAAATTCAGGGGATTCATGTTTTTGCCGCACTTGCAGTATTAGCACTATTCTTTAATCATTAAAGGCACTGAATGCTGCTGATCTTAAAGGTCTTTTACAACCTAAACAATTCTAAATTTCTTTGTCAGCTGCTTCACACTCTTAGTGTGAGTGAACCTGATCTTTTGATCGGTTCTCCGAGCCATGCATATGCAGCACATATCATTAGATTATAATTAACTCTAATTATGTATGGAGATCAGCCCAAGCCATAAAATGGAGATTTAGATATTCACTATGCTAATAAGACGATTTGGTGAGGATAAAGGGCTTGATTTTTTAAAATTTTCACTTCCACAATGGTGTGACAGATCCTTATAGAAAGTGTTGTTAAAATTAGTAGAGCTGCAGTTACCCACCATGCTACAGTTTTCTTACTGCAGATTGCTATAGATGAGGTTCAGGCCCAAAAGGTTTTGTCATTGGCATAATGAAGCACTTTCTCAGAGAAGCTGAGATAGTAGAAAACAGGTTGAAGGAGACCTGAGAGGTGAGTTTGTCAACAGGCATGCCAGAAGGTGTTTTGAACTATATAAAAACATTATAATGACAGTTGTACAAGCACTGCAGGTGGGATTTCTGCTGAGGAGGTGGGAGTATTCACCTTTATTTTGATGCTGCAGTTAAATTCTTGGCAGAAGTGCTTTCCAGGTGTGCACAGATGTGCTGTGTACAGTTGTATCAGGGTGTGCTGTTCCTGACACCAATAAACAGGAAACCAAGCGCAGTGTTGCTATGCTAACCCTACAGTCTGATTCTAAAGGCTTTATTAATGAAAACAAACCGGTTAAGTAATACTGGAAATGATAAAATAGGTTGAATCGCCTCTATGATTAAGGCTCTACATTAGCATTTAGCTTTTGCTGGGGAGATAGCTTTTTTATTGTCTGTTTACATCTGGAAACAAATCTTTCATGTCGTGTAAATAATTTAATCTTTATTGCTGTTACTGCTGCATACAAAGTGTCGCTGTGTTGATACCTGCTGGCTGAGTGAAGCAGGGAGGGATGGATACATTTATGCACAGTGCGATTTACTGTATTTAATGGAAATGAAAAGTGAAAATACGAGTTAGGGAACACCACGCTAGAATTATTATTCTTCATCATTTTGGAACAAAGCATCAGTGTTGCAGGACCCTAGTTAATCACAATGTACTGACCTGGATACACTGAAATGTTCCCCTCTCCCTTTCCCCCTGCTGTGGTGTTTTAATGTGCTTTGCCCTCAAGTAGGCGGCTTCGTTTTGGAAAGATTTCTTTATTGAGGAGGGGCCTCCAAAATGATTTTCAGAGCTTCTCTGGACACAGTTCCTGGGGAGGAAGAATGCAGATGGGGAGATAAGGTGGACAAGAGCTCTGTAGTTGGAATTGCTGCTGGATGTCTCACATCCTCACTTTAATATTTTCTTCCTGAAACCACTTCCAGGCTCTGGAAGCTGGCATTACTTGCGTGAAATATTTTTAAATTTTTAACCTTTAAAAACCTGTTGTAAGTTATCTTTTAAGAAGGCACATTAGCGCAGAAATGGAGGAATTGCAATACTCATCTGCAGGACTGAAAATGCTCGGAATTTAATCAGGTGTTTAAATGTGTCAATTAAAATTATTGCTTCTACTAACATTACTGTCCTAATTGTGAACAAAATTGAAGCCAGTTTGTTTACTGAGTATGTCTGACTCCTGCCGCAAGACTTGTGGAATCTGTCTGCTTAGGGAAAAAGCAACCCAGCAAGTTATTAGATAATTACCTCCTATTGAAAAATAGATATGAAGTGAGTGAAGGAATAAATTATGTTTCCAGAATAAACTGTATAGAGTTTACTGTGATTTATATTACTTGATGTATCAATTATGGTTATGTATTTGGCCTCAGTATTAAAACATTACAGGACTGTATTCTCTGACTTGGCTTGAAGCCCACAATATCATGTCTGCAAGTGGTGCAGCTCATTGCTCTAGGACACTTCAGTAGTTTCTAGTTAGAAAACATGGCAAGAGTTGGTAAAAGCATTCCTGACTCTGCCTAACATGATGTTCCCAGCAGGAACATCTTTTTTCCTTTGTTTTTTGGTTATGTCTTAATCAAACCTTGACGAGACAAATCTTCCCTCGCTGCAGTGCCTGATGTGGGTGTCTGACAGCCTGTTACTCCTTCTGTAGTTCTCAGGGGGAGCTGGGGGCAGAAGAGTGCTAGCAGAGGATGACGTGGGCCGTGTGAGATTAGAAGCACAGCAAACTCTTGTTTTCCTCTTGACTATAGAAGGTGGATGGAGCCAAATGGCTTCTTACAGGGTTTTATGGCCACGAAGGTCTAAGTGGCAGCTGATGATCTCTATCCCTGCTAGGGCTCAGGTCAGCACCTCCCCTGAATTTTTTTTTTGTCATCCAAAATGCTCCTTGATCAGACTTTTGACACAGCCTTTGGTTTGAAAACCTGTTGATCTCCAAGGGGGATAACACAGCATATGCTGGTTTGCAGATCCGTCAAATTTCCAATTGCAATATGTAAAGCAAAATAGTTTGTGGCAAGAGGGGCAGCAATGTTTGACTGTATGTGTGTTGTGTACTGATGAGTATCTGTTCTAGGTGAAACAGAAGAGTTAGGCCAAAAGCTTTAAAATCATGTTTTTTAATGTGAGGTTCCTGTGTACATCTGTGTTTAGGCTGAGAGAGGCTCAGACATTGCCTCTCAGAGGTGCTGATTATCCGAATCCATCTGACTCCTCCCTGGTGATCAGAGAAGCAGATAAATTGTGTTGCTTTGGTCCCCATGCTTGAATTTTTGTGCACCCAAACTGAGAGTTGTTGCACAACAGCTTTTACAAGGGAGCCTTTATTTTCATTAGCTTCTACAATAGATTAAGGGTTTAGCTCTTGGACAATTGCTAGGGAAAAGAAAATTAGGACTTAAGTGACAACACTGTCTAGAATCCCATGATCTGTCAGAAAATCTTTTCTCACTGTAGGTATTGCAGTTGCTTCCTGCTGGCCAGTGTTGCTAACCTCTACTAATTTCAATTTCCCCTTGCAGTAATGCGTAGAAATCCATTTGGGATGGACATTTGCTGTCGGAAAGGATCCAGAAGCCCACTCCAGGAACTGTATAATCCCACCCAGGTGAGTGTCTTGTGGCTATAATTAAGCTTCACAATCCAGTATACAAATACAACCTCTTTTGATGATATTTTGGTATGTTTTTCTTATTTACATGCAACAGCTTGCCTTCATTCAGGAGAACTGATCCTGGAACCTGCAGGGTTTAATTCTACAGTTTAAGTTAAGGGCCTGATTTTTAAAGGCTTTTAGTAATTTTAATGATATAGACTCCTCCAGAATATTTTCTGAGATACCCAAAACCTTAAAAGGGTATACTTTTCAGATCTAGATAGAAGCCGTGGCATTGTGTTGACACAGAGTTGCAGGGTGAGGTGAGAGAATGTGACACGATCTGCATGAGACAAGGACTACAGCAAGACTGTAAATTGCAATAATAATACATGAATATAATTTATATGATTTTCAGGTAGCCAGCTGCCTTTCCTCTCCTGGTCCATGGCCTGTGTGGAGTCTAGACAAACTCATGTTCTTCCTTACACTGTGTGCTATTCAACACCTGACTGTCTTGATGGGGGCTTAGGATAACCTCAGTTATTGTTCCTCTTGTGACAGGCAGTGGAGGAAAACTACCTGAAATCCATGCTCCTGTTTGCTCCTCTAAATCAATTTATTCCCTACATGTGGGCTGAATTGGCACATTCAGGAGAAGCATTTCCTGTTGGCAGCTGAGAGGAAGTGCTGCCATTGAGAGAAAATGCCAGCTGACTATTAAACATATTTATTAAAGTTTAACAACTGCCTATTATATATTTATCCATCAATGAATACATTGAGTTTTACTAAATTGGCTATTAGGGAAAGTGACTATCCCAGTAAATCTAACTTGTTAGATTTAACAAGGCAGTAAGTGTTTTAAATACTATTTGATTATGAAGAGATTCACTATATAGCGTGCAAAATGAAGTCTGAGGGATTTAAAGTATTTACATAAAGAATTGACAGCAACCCAAAGATATGTGGTATCTGTTATGTAGTGCAGTAAAGTTCCATTTGCTCATTAGTGTTGTTTTTATGAACATGGGCTGACTTTCTAATTCAATTCGAATTCTGGGCATGACTGGGAACATAACTTTGTCGTGCTATTATACTGCCCTTTATTGACCATTATGGGAGTCAGCATTGCATAAATGGAAAGTGCATGCAGAAGCCCTGAAGAGGAACAGTCCAGTGCTGCAAAGGAAAACTATTAGCATTTGCAGGTTAAATTTAAAGACTCTATGGAGATAGTCAAGAGGAGTGGGTAAGGGAGAAGAGACTGGCTGAGTAATTAGTCTCTCTGGGGTCTGCTGTGTGTCAGTCAAAACCTTTTTGCCCTTTAGCATCATTAAAGGCCAAGCTGTACAAAAGAAACATCTACTGAAGGGCCATAATCCCAGAGCCCTTGCAAACTTGGACAGGAAAAGATTTCCTGGTCTTCCTGAAGCAGGGGACATAGCTAGCAGCTCCTTCACTGCCTCTCCTTCCTTTCTGTGTACCCTAACCAGGCAAACCATTAGCATGCCTTTGGGGTTCACCTGTGAGCCAGCCAGAACCTCAATGTTTGAGGAAGTGTAGCAGTTCTGGCAGCTGATGTTGAACTCAAGAGATGATGTTTTTTATGCAGAAGTGTTTCCATCAGCTTGCCATACCCAATTTTATCAAGCTTTTAATTTTTGTCTTACTTTGTTTTTAGTTGGTGCTTGATTCTTTTGGAAGGGGCTTTGCATGCTGCCCTCATTACTAGAGGGACAGATAAATGAGCATATGCAATCTGGGAAAACAGTAACTGGAAAAAGCAGTGAGTAGAGGCTGCCAGAGAAAACAACAGACTGGAGATGACACCTAGAATGTTTCATCAAATACACGGTTAATTTTTTTTCCCCCATTTTTGCCCAAAGAGATGTCTCCCTCACCCTTCTTGAGGTGGCAGATTAGATACTGGTGTGTATTCTGGTAGGAGGGTGCTTGTTCCTCAAGAGTTCACCAGTACTTGCAAGGGTGGGGGGATGGAGATCGGGTCTCTCATGTTTCTTTGCTGCAACAGTCACAAGCAGCCATTTGTAAAGTCAGCTCAAAAGTCAATGTATAATAAATATGCAAGAAAACAAGGCCAGGCTGGATGGAAACTCTAGTGGAAGGTGTCCCTGCTCATGGCAGTTGGAACAAGATGATCTTTAAGGTCCCTTCCATCCCAAACCATTCTTTGTTTCTACCAATTTTTGATCAAAATCTCTCTCTTGAGGCTCTAGATAATGAAAACAGATCTTTAACCTTTGGCTATCAGAACCTGTTGGACTCCTGATGTGGTGAATCCATGCTTCTCTCCTGAATGTCAGTGGCTGTTTGTGCCATCACAGAAACTCTCTGGTACTCAGTTTAGCTGCCTTAGAGCAACAGCAGAGCTGATCGAGCAGATATCTGCAGTTCTCCTTGTAGTTCAAAGTAATATGTGTAATTTAAACACCAAACTTAGGCCACTGAAAGATGCCCTGAAGCTGTGGTTTTGGATTACTATGACCTAGGTGTAGCTGTGATTTTTTAAGGGTATAAAACTTTAAATTTGAGATGCATTAAGGGCCCATACTGCCTTGCATTCTGTGTGCTCCTAGCTGTTCCCTGCCTGGGGAGATGAGTTTGGCTATTGATTGAAATCGGTGTCAGATAGGGTCAATACTGGCTGAGATTTCAGGTGCTGTACTTCAACATGAGAAAGGTTTTTCTACTGTGTGTTTAAAATCAAGTTGCAGTGCTCTTATGAAACCAGATGGAGACAGGTTGATTTACACCAGCTGAGAGTTTGACTGTGGTTATTTACTATGTTGACATATACCAGCCTCTCTGATCCTGGCCTGTTGTTTCCTTTTATGGAGTTACTTGAGTTCTTTGCAGATGCCATAGTTTGTTTGGCCTCATGAATGTTTGTGAAAAGGAAAGAGACAGAAAAGGAAAAAAAAGAAGATAAGAAAAAAAAAGTAAAAAAAAAAAAGCAGAATGAAAGATTTGGCTTCAGGAAATTCAAGTGTAGCAATGATCTGGAGGTGACTAAATGGGTCGTTTGGTGGCTTTTAGGAGCTGAATGTTAGAATTGCAGTCAGATTTTCAGAGGACTCATCATAATTGTTTCTATGGTGAGTGAGAAAGAGAGGACAAATGGGTGGAGATAGCACTTGAATTAGGGCTTGAGAAAGTGTCCATGACAAAGCTCATGTGGTATTTATGCCTTAGCTGAGTGTCTGGCCTTGTGATTATTGTAAAAGTAAGAACAGCACATTTGCTCTTTTGCCTGTGGTAATAAAGCAGAAAATAGGAAGTGCATTTGTCTGTGGACAAAAGATTTCTTCTCTAGGGCTTTCACTGCAAGATTTTTCATGAGCACTAATATACCATGAGGGCAAAAAAAGTCAATATAACAGAACTGGATTTACACTGAGTAAGTGGATTTCCAGTCTGTGGTCTCCTCATGCATGGCAGGCAATGTGTAGCATATCTGAGACCCTATTATCTGTTGTTTTGCCTTTCATTTTCAGGTGGAGGTTGAGTAATAAACCTGCAGAGATACCTATGGCAAATTTTGAGGACCAAAATGGACCATTTATTTAATGAGTTTGTTAAAAAACCCATAATTATAAATGGAAAGGGAAGGAGGATTCAAACACACAATAAGTAGCAAAGGAGAAAATCTAGATGTAACTGAACTCAGATGAAGGGCCCTGCAGGAATGTGACACAAGCTACATTTTATCTTGTGTGGATTTGGTGGGGTTTTTTTGCCTATGAAACCCCAGGAATTTAAGAATGTGGGTAAACAAATACTTGCAAGACATATTCTTAGAAGACAGCATATACAGCTGTATCTTGTAATTTACATGGCTGTGTCCAGCCCCACTGCTCCAAGAATAACAGGTAATTGTGGGTCAGCCCACAAGCTGGAGTCACCAGAAGTTCAGAATTGGGTAACATTGCTCACACGCTCAGGGTTAACATTGATCTGTTTGGTGCAGTGAACGTGCTACTGAATTATGAGAAGTTGCAGACCAAAATAGACTAAATGTTAGAGGAATGGGAAATAATTGCTTCTTTAAGGTTAGAATTTGCCTTCTAGTTGTCAAGATTAACATTTAATTCTTATTAAATACAAATAACACCATTGCTTAGTCTAACTGTCTAGACTTCTGAGAGGAGCGCAGAAGAGCTAAAGTTCTGTATGCATCAGGATCCAAATCCAAGGATGAGTTTGTTTCAGTTTCTAGTTTGACATTGCCTAACTTTAATTCATTGTCAACCTGTTTTGCTAAAGGTCATGCTGTTTGCTGTGTTACTTGCCTTTGCAAACAGGTTCTTTTTGTCTAGGAGAGGTATTTCTAGATGTCTGCTTTTGGTGTAGCTGGAGCCAGCTCTAGGGATTTGCTAGAGCTGGTGACTCAGAGCTGTAGACCATGTGCTTGTTGCCTTTGTGTGATGAAATTGTATTGGACTGGTTTAGTGCAGTCATTCCAAAATGACCCATCTCTTTTATTACTTCAATTTTTTTCCCCTCCTCTCCATCCTACCAGGAGAAGGGAAGTAAGTGAACTCTTGCCTTGCAGACACTGTTTATACATCCTCAGTCACCTCAGGCCACAAATGCCACTTTTTGGGAGCTGCCTTGTGATTATCTGTGGCTTAGACTGCCTGGATTTTGCACCAGCAAATATCAGCCTAGTTCAGCCCATGTCACTCACCTGAGTTGTAGTTTCCTATCTTCAGTTGATTTCCTCCAGGATGACTCTGTGGGCAGCTGTACCAGTTCCTGGACAGAGGTTTGTGGTGAGCTTTGTGGTCTGAGCTCTGTGTGCACTTCATGTGCAGCACTTTGTACCCAAGGTTCCAGTGCTTAAGAGCTGATATTTCTGTCCTTGGTGAGCCTGAGGTGCTGAGCACTGTGCAGTTTGTTTTGGTGTGCTCTGGCTTCTCGTTCTCAGAAACACAAGAACCAAAGAGCAGGTCATTGAGTAGGATGAAAGATCTAGTTCACCTGGTGGTTTGTCTTCAGCAGCAAGTGACCAGACTACAAGAAAGATAAAAACCTATGATAACTCTTCCAGAGCACAACAACCGGTGGGTCATGAGCTTCCTGAGCCAGACTTGTGTTTTCATCAGCTATATCATACAAGAAAAGCCTGAGACGACACGCAATCACCAGATCAGTCAAAAAGGGGAGAAAAAAGTAGATCTCCAGAATTACTGGCGAATTCCATTAAGACAAGAAAATTACACCAGTGCTATCCATTTTTTTTTCTCCAGTTCTCATGTAGATATATTCCAGGTTTCAGATTTCTTCCTTGAGACAGCCATATAGCTATCCTGGGAAGTGAACTTCAGAGTATGAGAAATAGTGCAGTTTGTCCAAAGAACAGTATATTAGAATTTATTGATGCTTTGCAACTGACTCATGAATATGTATATGGCCTTGTCGAAGGCAAGAAGTGGCCCAAAAGTCCTACCAGTACTGAAAACATATGTTGTGTGATTGATGCTGATCTTTGTAGGCAAATCTGTGCAGATTATAACAGCACTGTAAATACAGCTCATAATCACAGTATTTGATTGATCATAGATTAAAAACTGCTTAATGAGAAAGGTGCAGAATGGAGACATAAGGAAGAACAGTTGATGTGCAATGCCAAACTTTGGGTACCTACTCCTGTTGGTAAACAACAACTTCAAATGTAATTAGCCTCGTTTGCTGCAGCAAAATGCCTGCTGATGAAAGAGGAGATAATTGATTTACTCCATGGATGACTTCTTATGCAGAGACATTACTTACTGGCATGCTTGAAAGTCATAAAACAGCAGCTGGCCTGGGATGAAATATTACATTAACCTTAGCAGAAAAATTGCACTAGTGAGAATGCTTTGTTATTAATTACTGATTGGAAATGATAAGAGCTGGTTTCAGATGCTGAGGAAATTACTTGGGGAGGGGATGGTTTCAGGTATGGTGTGCTTCACAGATCATTCATTGTGACATGATGGATACCTTTGTAAGTCAAGAGGAATTAATCAGACAAGTATGTACAGTAACTACCAGCACTCAGGGCTAGAATTATCCCCAGGACATGCTCATTCAAGTTCCTGCAGTGCATTGGGATGAATTTTTGGGCACCTGTGTTTAATAAAAGACTTGTTACCTGCATGAAATGAAAGAAACTAGTCTCACTCAAAGTAGCTCAGATTTCCCAGATAGAAACAGAAGCAGCACCTCCTTTTAATTTCTCCAGTCCTTGATTTGTATTTTATTATTTTGAGAGTGTATGAATTTTACTATAAAAGATTTCTGGAGGCACAAAAGTGTGAGAGGAAGGGTTTAATAATACAAGAGACATGGCCAAAACGAAAAGGGTTGTATGTGCTGGAGGTGAAAGAGGTTAACACAGCTTTCAAAACTGTCTGTATGCAATGTCTGGGCTCTGTTAGAGAAGCACTTGGACAGCTGGGTGGACACAAGACCTCTACTCCAGCACTCTGACCTGGTGCTGTTCAGTGGCTTTTTGTGTTTAATTGTCTCCAAATCAGACCTCTGGAGACCTGAACCATGTTGGCTCAGTGAAATGCTTGCTCTGAACTCAGTAATATTCAAATGGGACACTTCTCCTGCTTCTTTCTCTGCATGAAGTTCCTCATTTTTCCTCCCCATTTTTAAGTTTTGGATCAGAAAAGCTGGGTAATCACACTTCAGAGCACAGGGGGATATGGCAGTTTGGAGGATCAGGAAGCAAAAGACAGTGGGAGGATGTCAGTGTTTGCGAATAGGAGTAATGAGCACAAATTTCTGCCCCCTGTCCCTGCTGAGCAGAGTGTGTCCTTTCTGTGTGTGCTCCAAGCATCAGAAATCATCCAAGCACTCCAACATCACTGGCTAAGTTGCTCTATCGCATTGTTTTCAGCCTAAACCTTGTAAACTGTAGCCTCTCTTGCTTATTTCTGGGGCTGGTAGTTTTGGGGCAGCTTTCTCCATTGTGTGAAGGAGAATAGCTGTGTTTGGTAAAACATCTGCCTTCTTTTCCCTGTGTTTGGTTTTTTTTTTTTTTTTAATTGAAGAGGTTTCTTAACTGCAGCAGAGTTGTTGCCCCCTTGTGACAGGGCCAGATGATCTCTTTAAATTCTGAGAGCTCAGCTGCAACCCCTCTCTCCCCTGAGGGACTGTAATGTATCCCAATAGATGTAACTATGAAAATCAGAGAATACAGACACGCAGTCTATCTACTGGTACTTGTAGTTCTTATTTACTTTAAGCTTTAATTTTAAGGAGGGGTGGGAAGAAGTTGGTAAATTTGCAGTTAGTTTCAAGAGGTTGGATTCCCCAAGTCCCATTTTTGCAGACTTAACTGTATCTGATGCAGAACCTCAAGTTCTATAAAATAGCCTGTAATATCTGTTGATATTGTATGTGTCGATATGTATTATTCATTCAGTTTTTAATTTTGGCCAGTGTAAATTAACCTCAGTAACACAGTGAGCTGCACCTTACCAAAGCTTTCTTCAGTAAAAGTGCAGTAATCTTCTTGTCTGCTTATGCAGAGAAATTCAGGAATGTTTCTCTATGAATGCCACAGATGTAGCAAGGTTAAAATACTGCCCTTTGAAAGATGTGGCTGCAGGAGTCAGTGTGCCTTTTGGGATTCCTACACTAAGGAAATTCATAGTACCATGGAGAGACAGTCTGTGGAGTTTTTGTACAAGTGTGTAAATCATCAGATCAAGCACAGATTATTTAAGGACTCTTTCTAAGGAAGTTTACTTTTAGTTGAAGTTTGTGGGGAAGTGTAAGGTGAGTCGAGCCAGGTGCTTCAATCCAGTCTGTACTCAGTGTGCTGGAAGAGCAGGCTTCCCCTCCAATGGGGCTGCTCCCCATGGTCATGGATAGAGCTGAGCAGAAAGGTCAGCTGAAAAATAAGCAGTTTGTGGATGGCTGAAAGCAGTTGTGAGTTTGGGCTGCATCCTTCCATTTGCAGTAGCTGAGAAACACTTGGGTTGGCTTGGAGTTAATCTCACAGGGCAATGTGTGTGGGTAATGATGGGCTTGAGGTGGTTCAACTCTACATCCCAGACTGGGCAGATCATGTATCCAGGTGACAGGAGGTCTTCAGTCTCTCCTATTCATGCTGTCATGTGTTCTGAAACTGAACAGAAGAAATGAGCAGGATTTCAGGCTGACAGGCTCTCCATTAAGCCTCTTGTCATGATGATCTGAGGATGTAATAGAATAGCAGCCACGGTTGATTTAAGACCTTGTGCGCTCATCAGTGGATCTAGTAAAACAAGGAGAAAATTCTGCCTTGCCCTGACAGTCTTGTTTGGTGACACCAAACTCTGTGACAGCAGTAATTAACAGTTCACTGAATCCAGAGTACAAACTGGAGGGTCCTGAGCTATTCCTGCCAGTGTTCAGGTTGCTCTCATAGGACCGGGAGCC
Organism: Lanius collurio; assembly: GCA_020086605.1. Taxonomy (NCBI): domain Eukaryota; kingdom Metazoa; phylum Chordata; class Aves; order Passeriformes; family Laniidae; genus Lanius; species Lanius collurio. The sequence goes on from JACBWW010000005.1 coordinate 3,014,096, forward strand.
GAATCCCTGCAAACAGAGGACATGTGTCCCATGCATGGGAAACACCCAACTGCTGGTTGTTGGAATTGTCCTTACATTTGTTTGTTTAATCAGCAGACTGAAAGATTGGTTGTTTTAGTAATCATCACCTGGACCAGGCACACTCAAACTGCTTTTATTGACTAGTTTTCAGGCCTTACTTTTACTCATGTGAAACAGGTGAGGAAAGAAAAGGAAAAGGAAGGTATTACAAGGTAATACCTATACAGCATTTGAACACAACAAAAAAAGTGTTTATATTGTGTATGTCTTTTTTTCCTCTATAAATATCAGTACCTATCGCACTGAGACCACTCAAGTAGATCATTATTATTCTACTTACTGTTGCAGTTGTATATTCTAGTGTGGATGGGATCTTGTTTTTGAACTATCCTTATGTTCATGAGGCAATGGCAAAATGTGGGAGATGGAATGAAAAAAAAATATTTCTTTCAGTGATGCTTTTGTGAAGTTGGAATGGAGGGAGGAATGGCTTTTTATTCTAGTTTTTCCAGCATGCTGTCAGTGTAGATGTTTCTATCCATTTATAACCTTGGGAGAAAAGTGAAACTTTATCTACTGAAAATTGATGGCAAAACTCCCAAGCTCTAAAGAGGCCAAACTTCGAGTTAAAAGAGCTGATCCAGGGGATCAGAAAGGAGCTATATTTGTGAGTATTTTTTATCTGTCTTTTCAGCATTCCACACATTCTATTGCACTAGAAAATACTGAAAGTCTTATGCCCAAAAGATTTCCCTTTTTTTTCCCCATTGGTAGTGACATAATAAATATAGCTAAACCAAAGAGAGTTGGAAAATTTACAGTGTACTGAAATTGATGCGTATTTCTGGTGCCTGGAAAATCCAGGAAGGAGAGTTCCTTTCTTTTAAACCTTAAATCACATCTGAACAGTATTCTGAGTGTTGTCCAGCGTGGGTCTAAAAGCAAAACATGACATCCAAGTTTTAGAGGAACAGTAAAAAATCACAACGTCCCCACAGTCAGATTGCCTGGCTGCACAGCAAATTAGCAACCTCTGTACCTATCAAATTCATGCCTTAATATAAATCTTTTCTCCCTGTAAATGTGGGCTGTGTCTTAGATCATTTCAGACAAGCATCTGGGGATTAGTAAGAGGAAGTGAATATTAATTCAATTAGAGGACAGGAGATGAAGGTACAAGCTGGTGTGGGGAATTGACATCGGGAGCCCAAGTAACAAAGACATCTCTATAGCTGGGAGAGGACAGTTTCATCTGTTCATGTCAGACTTGGCTTTTGCCATGCATATATTTTACTTATGAAATAGTAGTTGAAGGAGTTGTATTTACATAGCAATATAGTTAGTGTCATATTTTGTGAACTAAGCCTGGCTGACAATAGACGGATGAAAGATCTGGAGAGCAGATGCATAGTGGTAGTTTTCAGTTCATTTTGATACATTAAATATTCGTAAAAAACTCAGCTGAAGGAGAAAAGTAATGTTTAGTTGAACTGGCAAGGAGAAGCTGGAATCACTGGTACTTCTCCAAAAGTGTAATGCCTTACCTAATGTAAATTCAATGGAGGCTCCTGTGGGGAAGAGGAGACATGCAATATTAGGCACTGTTTTCTTTCTGTAGGAGATTGTTGTGCCAGTGACATCTCTCTATAAAGTAATAGCCAAAAATCACTATTCTGAGCACAGGAGAGGCTTTTTTGTTCTTTTATTTGCATTGTTTTGGACTGACAAAAGCATATCCATGCACTTCCTTATTCTTAAATGCCATGTATTTACAGCCTGGAAACAAGTCCTTTCACACTGCATTTTCCAGGCAGGATCACACTGTCCCTATGGGGGTAAGCCCTGGATCTGTAGGCTTCTCTCACCCCTTCTATGCACATTCATTCATGCATGATTTTCTACTAATCTGAATCTTCATCTGAAGGACATGGGCACTCTGCTCAGCTCCCTGCCTGATGCACAGTCAGGAGTCCTCAGAGATGCTTTTGTGGAGCCACACGGTGAAAAAACATGTAGGAGTCACTTCTCCCTCTGAAAATTACAGTCTCATTTGTTAGTTTATTTTGGCCAACTAGTGCAAAAACAAACCAGGTAAAAGAAAAAAAATCTGTTTGCTGGTAAAAAGTACATAAAAGTGTGTCACCAAAGTAATGGCAGGCCAGGTCTTGTGTCTATTTAAACAAGTAGTGCAAGACCTACAGTTTCACCTCCAACAACCACTAAAGAAGTAATGGGACACTGAGATGTAAATGCATTGAGGACTTTGTTTTCAAAAGGGGTGTAACACATCTCTCCCTGATCCTGCTTGAGATGCCTGAATCACACAGCCACTGATCTGTCACAGGAAGATTGGTGGAATCTTCAAGCATCACCTTCATGCCTTGCACAGAGTATCATGTACTGGTCCTCTTTGAGAAAACCACTCCAATTTTCACTTGGGCTGTTAAGTAAGTTACTGTATAAAATATTGACACTGAAGGAAGAAAACTGCCATTTTACCCAAGTGTAAATGATCTTGAAAGAAAATACGTGGGATAAAAGAATGATTTCTTAGGCGAGTTTAATGAATAATTGATTTTTGCTTCTCATGACATTATCGGTGTAATTAAATCTGTGGCTAAAGAAGTAAGACAGAAGGTATCATCCGCTAAGACACTGAATCTCTTTATCCCACCACTGGCAAAGTACTGTCATCTGTTATTAAAGGCTCTCCTGCAGTCATGTGGGTTCAAGATCTGTCTTGTCACTAACAAGTCGGTCTTGTGTAAGTACCAACGTGATAAAAATCCATGTATTCAATCTGTTATCCTCATCCAAAAATAACCTAAATAAGCTTCCTTCCCTGCTAAGCCTGCTCCTGTCTTTGGAAGCTGTACATTGAAATGATTCTTGCTTTATGCAGATTGGCTTTGTGCAGGGTATGTGGATACTGGTGTGTGTTTCCAGTTGATCTGTCACAGAACTACGCGTGGTCTCTAACTTGAGTCACTCACCAGGCCCCACCAGATGGTTGCTTTTGTGATTTCTTTTGCTCTGTTAAAAGTATGTTGAAAAAATCAGAAAGGACTGAGAAATAATAAGAGGTGATAGGAAAGTAGTCTGAATGCAGCTGGGCTTGACCAGCGTGTATATCTTTGGAAAACATACTTATATGGGGCTATGGGTTCTGTCTTGGAGAAATGGGGCATGGAGGGTAATTGCAGAGGCCAAGCAAGGATGAAACCAAAGGCAAGGGCTCAGTTTACAGTTGCAGGCACTGAAAGTGCATTGATTTAGAAATGTGAGAGTTATATAGCTATTACTGTTTCTTTATTTTGCAAAATTAATCTGAGAAGCAGTTTTTGACTTTCCTCAAAGTAACATCTCCTGGACACCGCAGTGGTCTCCTGGAATAACTCACTCCCTTGTGAATCCTCACTGTCACACACATCAGCCTCGGATCCCTTACACAGTGAAGTGCTACAGTATGTTTCACTGCAAAGCTACAAGTCCACATGGAGTAAGAAATCTAAATACTGTACTGTGTGGTGGGTCAGTGTCTAGGTGATGGAATGGTCTGACGTATTTTGAAAGTCAACAGAGATCTTTTTGCAGATGTCAGAGCAGCCCATTGTATCACACATAAGAGGAATCTCATTCAGGGGCTACTGAGGTCACAGAAAGACTCCCCCGTGGCTTAGTTTGCCTTAGGGATGGTCCCTTAGTTTCAGAGACTTAGGGAAATGCTCCACTCACATTGTTAGCAGCTCTGATTGTGTTATAAATACTACACTGAGCAACTGTTCCCAAAGAACTCCCGTCTGTTCAGTGATACTCAGCCCTGTGTACTGCCGCCCGTGTCTCCGAGTGTGGCAGCATTATTGCTTTCCTTGAATCCCCATCTAAATGAGGATACAGTAATCAGCACCACATCAAAGTCACAGCAGCAGCGGCCTGGCCAGGTGTAGTTCTTGTTCCTGCTGTGCTGCAGGATGTTCAGCCAATGCCGAGCCTGTTTGCACCATCAGCGCACCATACATTCTAATGCTAGATCTGCCAGTGGTGTGCTTTTTGTCATCAGATGGTTGTGTCTCTGACACACTTGTAACGCCTGTAACAGTTATGCCTGTTTATCTGTTTCTTAGGGGCACACTGGTGGTATAATTATTGTCTGCATAGTGTTTTGATCATAAAAAATGACAAGTGTAATTACTGGTTACAAGTTAAATTGTGCATCTACCAAAACTACACAGCTACCATGTGATGTCTCTTAAATTCCTCACTTACTTGAAGGCAAGCCAAGTGTTTGCTCCTTTCTGTAATTATCTAAATCAAAATGTACCAGTTTGATTTTTCTGACATATATCTTTGTCACTGCAGCCTCCACCAATATATATTGAGTCAGAAATATTCATTAAATGGCTTCAGGGAGGGAGAACCAGTGTTTGTGTGGAGGCCTTTATAGACCAAGGGCAAACTGCTTTCTCATGCAAAAATATGAACATGAGTGTGTGCGTGCCCCCCACTGCTGCTGAAAACCATGAATTAGGAATGTGCTCAGTCCTGCCAACAGATTTTGTACCAGTATTGAAAAGGGATGGTTTTGTATGCCCAGTGCTTCATTATGCATACAAAATACGTATTAGTAAACCTGCATTTTGATTCCACAAGATGTACTTGCATGACTGGCTATAGATGGTTTTTCTGTACTCCAGCTGCCAAGCTTTGAGCTGAAACAACTATTTCTCAATGGGAAGAGTAATTGTTTCAGCTCAGAATTAAGTGGCTAATCATTAGGAATTCAATTGGCATGAAATGCACAACATTAATCATGATGCACTAACGTGTCAATGATGTGGATGTAGGGTGTGTGCTCCACTGAAATTCGCTAATTGATATATCTGGTTTTTATTGAAAAGGATTAATGTGGTCTCTGTTGTTAAGCAGGATGTGAGAGTGTCAGATCTGGAGGGGTTTTAAAGACTGCCCTGCTGTTCAGGGCACACATTAGTGAGAGCTGAAACCCTTAGAAAGGTACTTTTTTTCTCTTTTTCTGGAACTGATATTAAAATTGACACCAAAGAATGTATCTTGGATAAAGTACTGTCCCTACCCTGGATATCCCTCATGCCCTGACAAGGTAGTCCCAGCTTGCAGGAGGAGTAGAGGACAGAGGTGCTCATGCTTTATGTAGATCTGGCCCAGTGTGCCACTTGCCTGACAGCTTTCAGCAGCAGTCTCAGCCCCCAGAGGCACAGGCCAGGGGCAATCTGTTTCCCAACAGGCTGCAGAGGATCTCTGCATCTGAGTCCCAATGCCAGAGAGCCAGAGTCCTGCACCTGGGGCTGTTTGTGCACATTCTTGCCATTGCCTGTGTCACCCTGAAATGCTTTTGATCTCCGTTCTGAAACTACTGCAAATATCATACTATAACATAACAAATGTTGATGAATATTAAACTGAATAACATCTGGCTTATTCTAAATAACTTCAGATGAAATGTTGCTATTTCCCAGTGTTGTAGAAAAATCCCTTCTTGCTAACCAGCAGTTACTGCATATCCCTGAAACAAAATTATTCCATGTATTCATTTGTTTTGCAGCCTTGCAAACTCCTGTGTTGAGAATTAAAAAAGTCTCCTATGTTTAATGCCCAAGGGCACAAATGTAACCTCTTCAAATATCATTCTTCAATTATCCTTTGAATCATCCGCCTTCCGACTCTTCTTAGATTCTGTAAAATACCCTTTTGACTACCTATCAAAAAAAATAGTACATCTGTTCTTTCAGTTCATTTCCCTAAACTGTAATCAAGCACTTTCTGTGCAGTGAAAATGAAAAGGAATGTCTATCTGGAACAGCATTCTTCACTTTTATTATTGGAAAATGCATTAATATTCCCTTATCAAACATACCCCTTTAACAAATCATTCAATTTCCTTCCATATTCAGCTATTTTTAAAAGAAGTATGCACAGAAAGCCTTTCTTTCCTGCTTATAAAGGCCAAGTTTGATTTATTTCTTATTCCTGTAGTTTCATGAAACCTAAAAATAGATTATGGTAAATAGCCTATTGACATCTGTTTTGTTGAAACATAGCTGAAAGTTTATAGGCCCTTACTATATCTGGTCTTAGCTGCCATTTTTATTAAGGCAGTGTAGCACAGAATGTGATTTGAGAATTATATTTAGGCTTAGGGTAAGAACTTGTGTGTCTTAGGTTGAAGTCTATTTCCAGCCTGGTTACAGCAGTTAGAAAAGTGTGATTCATTCAGGTTTCTGGTAGTTAAGTACTGGGGACAGGCACTCAAGCACTTTAGAAAGTGCTTCCTTTTCTGTCTCCACTCAGAGGGAAAGAAACGGAGGGAGCCCTTCAGCTACTCAACTTAGAGGCTTATTTTCTTTTCCATTTGATGTGGAGGCTCTATGACGTTCCCTGAGTAGGGAAGGACTGCAGACCAGGTGCTTTAGTCTGCCAGATCCAAACAACACCATTCTGCATGCACTCTGCCCACTTTTCACTGGCATGAGGCTCACACCAGGCTTGGGGCAGAGGAGGGTTGGCCTGAAGCAGCCACAACTGGGTGCCTTCTTGTAGGTCCTTGCGAGGCAGCAGCAATATCCACATGTCTCTGGCTGAGGTTTGCTGTGGGACAGATTCCAGCCACGTCCTTCCAGGCAGGATCTGTCCAACTGCAGGAAGTGCTGCTCTGTGGTCCAGCTGTCAAAGGCCTGAAGAGAAATGCTGACCACCCACCTTCCCCAGTAGCAAAACACGAGATCTCCAGGGCTCCATCCTGACCCTGGATGCACTGGCACTTGGGAACTGCTGCTGTGCTGCACCAAAGGGAGCTGAACAGTCCTAGGGGACCAGAGGATCTCCTCCAATGGTGGCCAAGCTGTGTATCATACCTGAGGTCTGTTTAGCTCAGGAAGAAGGGGAACATTTATAGGTTTTAAGCTAATTAGATAATTAGAGGTAGTCACTTAGTGCTGGTTTTCCCAAAAGACTGAGATACCATGGGTTTTCTGAGATTCCCAAGTGCCTAGGATTTAGGCATTTGAAAATCTCACTCAGGGTTTCAGGCAGTTAAACCATTCATTAGCATCAGTCTTGGTGGGCACCAGGCAATGTTAAAAGCTAGGCCTGGGGTTTAGGGATGTCAGCAGCCCCTGAGGTGGAGACAGTCTGTGCAGAGCAGAGTTGTTACGTCGGCATGTGAGATGCTTGATCAGATCAGTGCAGAAGCAAAGCCCTCAGCTCCTGCTCAGTCAGAGTCTATAAATACATTCAATTAAGTGAAGACAACTGTATGTTCGTGTTCAAGGCAGTATTCAACTTCATGCAGTGTTTGGCTCCATTAATTATCAGCCTTTGACTGTTCTTGCAAGTGCTGAGATCCTGAGGAAAACATAAGGTCCATTAAGACTTGCTGCTTCCCCAGGCATACAGATAGCACACAATGTGCAAGCACAAGGATTCTCAAGCTGGGTTATTTTTTTTTTTTTTAATCTTGAAGCATCACTTGTGTACATATTTTAATATGTCTGTAAAAAAAACCCCAAAACCTCACACAAAAGGACAGCAATTTTGGTGAAATTAAGAGGTTTTTTGACCATTAGCATCTAGTAAAATTTAAAATCTGTGTTTATTCAGTAGCTAAGGAAAATAAAGCCATGGCAGGAAAAAAAAAGTCCTGCTGATATGCCCTTTTAGAACAGAGCTAACATCAATAATTCTTGCTCTATGCATTAAGTTTTAATGTGTAGACAGGCACTCTGTGCATAGCAGGGTGTCTGTGGAGTCATCAGTGAGAGCTAATAAATGCCTGTCATATAAAGAATACATTACAGAGTGAGCCAAGTTAAGTGAATCATTTAGTTACTATTAGTCATTTTTCATTAATATTTTTAATTGTAGTATTATCCACTACGTATTAGTTAGGATAGAGAGGATAATGCCTGTGATATACATTAGCCTGAAAACAAAGATTTCTTCCAAATTGTGTGTTCTTGGTGAAGATTGGGATGAATGTTTCAGCTGTGATCTCAATGGTGTATTTTTTTATTTATTTAAGGCTACGGGAGCCCAGATGCAAAAGGAAATAATTTCATCACATGACTTGGCATTAACCAGCACTGGCCATTTACATTAACAGCAATTGAATAGTAATAACTGTGCTGGAAATGGAAATACCCATAAGCATGCTTAATACTGGGTATTAAAAATAGCACTGGAAAGGAATTTCCACAATAGCAAATGCATTATTCCCATGCAGTGTGTTCCATTCTGGGATATGCTTCTGCTCCTGTGATCCTGTTCAGCTGTGACCTTTGAAGCACAACCAAACTGGGACCACTGGGGACAGAGGTGGGAGAGACCAGGGACCTGTTCATGACCCTGCAGGTCCTGCTCTGGACTCAGGTCACCGCTGGGCAGAACTCCCTTTTGAGACACATTGTTCACTCGAGGGCTGGATGCAGCTAGAGTCCTGGCAGTCTGTCAGCATGGAAGAGTTACAAGAATAAATATATTTGATCTTACTTATGCTCATAAATTTTTCTGTAGGATAATGGGCTTCTGCCACTTTACACTTTTTCCTCTTTAGCTGTTTTTTTTTCCATTACTGTCTGTTCTAAACTCATGGATTCTGATCTCTAAATGTAATAATGGCATGGTTGGGCGTGCATGTGAAGAAGTATCCATCCCAAGATGCTGAGCACTTAACAGACAGAATAAGAGGTACACACTTGAGGTGTGATATAAAGGCTTGTTAGTATGGATTTAAGATTAATCTGAAATTTGCATAGTTCTCAACTTACATCAGTAATGTTCCACTTCTAAAACTACTCTCCAGTAGTCACAGAGGCTCCAAGGAGACAGGGAAGAAATTAAAATAAATTCTAGAAACACTTAAAAATTACTTTGCACAGCTTTTTCTCAACTGTGACAAAATTGAAAGTGAAGTCTGATGGTTCAGTCTCTCTGGAAGTTAGAAAGGGACATTGTAATTCTTTTTGGAAATATGAGATGCCACCTTTTAAAGCATCAAAAGCGTTATTCTCTGCTTTGGATGAATTGTGAAATATCAGCTCCAAAACATGTAATTGACTTGGAACTAAAATCTTCACATGTAATTGTCTTGGAACTAAAATCTTCACATATTCCAACTCAGGCTATTAATATCCAGTGGGAAATGAATTTGCACTGTAGAAGGAAATACATACAATTTTTATTTCTGGTGTAAATTACTTTTGCTGCTATTATCTATGTAAAGTGTCCCAAATTATTTTATTCTGAATGTTCCAAAAGTAATTTACTCATATGTATGGACATGAATTTTTTATTTTCTGAAGGATATGCAACTGTCAGATGTGAATTTAACCACAAACCAGATATGTTACAGCGTGTGTTGCTGTTCCCTTGGGCCAGGCACGCAAAGAACAGTAAAAAGAACAGTGTCCAGCCATCAGTTCCTTGCAGTGATTTTCTGTGAAGTAATGCTGTGTCTGGGGGATCAGAACATGTCCATGGCAAGTGGGACTGCAACCATGATGTTTGTTTCTATGCACCACTGAATGATGCCTCAATTTTAACACTGTATCTGGTGCAGAAATAACCTTTGTCTTTACTGCTTGATTTTAGAGTAAGGTTCACAGAGGCGATGCAGAGCCCCAGTCAGGTGCTTGCTGTTGTGTGAGCACTTTGGCCCTGTGGTGGAAAGCAGCGATTAGAACATGGCTCTAAATCTGTGGGGGAAGTAAGTACAAAGAGATGCTATCAAGCAGTAGCCAATTTGCATATCAGATGAATCTCAGGAAAAGTGATTTGGACACATAAATATTCCACCTTTCTGGGCTGTGTCTGTGTGCTGACTATCAGCACCAATAGCTTCTTTAATGAGTAGAAATATTTCACTGTTTCACATTCTCCAGGGCTTAATTTTTGTAAGTGAACTGCTGATTCAGTTCTACCTCACAAAGCAACTCAGTTTGGCAATAATTCAAGGTTAAAAATGTGAGCTGTAACTGCCTACTCTTTATCAAACAAGCAACTACACGAAAGAGTGCATCATTCCATCAAGCAACGTTTAAATTCTTCTAATTGTGTTCTAAAAAGTGATGCCTCCTGGTTGTGCTTTTGTTCCTCAGCCCTGGCTGTAGGCGGCTGTAGTGGTTTAGTTAACCACGACAGCGGCCCCCTGCAATGGCTTGCTGGGATAGTGTTTGCTCCTGGCCTCTGCAGGCTTTGAGGGGTCAGGGTTGGTGAGGAAATGCTAATGTGTTTTTCTTGTTACTGAGTTTATCGATCCTTTAACCAGACTGAATCATCTGACTGGGTCTTAATCTGCGTTCTGTGTCTTTTCCCTCACTCAGCAACCACGGCACTAAAGGTTTGACTGGAGTATTTCACAAGATCCTTTGTATAGCACATTCCTGCTTCATCTGTGTATCATTTGTACTTCTTCAGATCTGACAGAGAGAGCTGCAGGGATTTACATAAGATCTAGATTTTTGACCTTAAGGCTTGCATGCATCACTTTGCCATCAAAGATCCATTTAAGATCTGCACATTTCAATTTGAAAGCCAGCATTTGTCTTGTTCAGCCCCATCTTTTGGTGGTGCTGCTGTTCCTCACTGTATTTGCTAGCCAAGCCCACCCTTTGCTTGCCAATGATAAGGTAAGAGACCCACTGAATTAAATGGTCTTTCCATGGGGTACTCTGGAGGTGGTGAGAGGAGCCTGTGCTTCCCTCTGGGCTCATTTTTGAAGCTGTGGTGCAGGACAAAGGTGAAGGTGTGTTTCCTAAGGTTGCTGTAAATAATGGTTCGGGCAGCCAGCACCGTGGAGAATTTAAAAGTGCAATTCTGACATAAAATAGCTGCCGCACAAAAATGTTTAATATGCGAGTCCTGTGCTCTCAGCTGATGCTGGGAAGGGCTTCTTGAGTTTCTTGTTTTGAAGCTCCATTTGGGTTTTGAAAACTGGAAAAATTTTTATCTTTTCCTTCTATTCCCCTCTGCCCCTTTCCCAATGTAATGAGGAAAAAAAAAGGGTTCAGTGGCCCAAATAAAATCCTGGGAGGCTGATGCAGGCTCTAAAATTTCCAATTTGGTCTATTTTTGCCCTCATTGCCAGTGACTCAGAGGTGGAGTGCAGTAGCTTGGCTCAACCTCTTGTCTTTGGTGTGTCAGTAATTGTCTAAGTCTGAAATATCCTTGACATGATTGTTTGATGGTGGAAAAGGAGAAATAGGGTGTAAACTGGGCGGTTTTTGTCAGGACTGATTCTGAAGGGTTGTGAAGAGTAAAATCCTAAAGAAAGCCAGATGTTGGAGCTCGGGCTGTATTTTAATCCCTTGCTATTGTGTATAAATAAGCAGGTTTGTGAAGTAGAGTGGTGCTTTATTTGCATTAATGCTTTTCAGAATTAAGGCATGTTTCAAAGGAAGAAAATTCTCACTTTTAGCTTCTGTAAAAGCCTCATGATGGTTTCATGATTTGGGTTGATATACAGTGATCACCATTAAAAAAAATTGAACATTTACTACCAGTTCAAGGCTAAACCCAGAACAGCACAGGATTTCCCTGAATTTGGAATATTTAATGCTTCTGCCTGTTGAGTCACTGTAATCTGATAAGCAGTGATCTCTGCAGATAGCCATATAAATTAATATTTAAGCTCATATGGAAAACATGTCCTTCTTAGATAATTCTGTATCTTTTGATAAAAACCTTGGAAAACACTGGCAGAATACCATTTCTCTTGCTTGGTTGTTTTTCCTTTTTATTGCAGACATCGTAGCGAACCCAAAATGGAAGTCCTAAAAATTGCATTATGCTGTCAACCCCTGTCACAGGAGTACAATAGTTGTTTTATCATTGGCAGCTGCTTCTGTAAGTAATGACTTCTAAGCTATACCCCTGCATTTGAGCAGTGTGCACTAAGTCATATATTCTAAATCAGTTTAAAATGGAACAGAGATGAGATTCCTGCCTGTTAACATGGGACTAAGAAGGGATTAATAAAACCTAAAAAAAGAAGTCTATTATAGCCACTGCAGTCATAAATATGGTTTTTATAGTTCCGTTTCCCCACCAAATGATAAGGAACCTCTTAATTATTACTTGTGTAATGATTTTCAGTGCAGTAATTTTCACCCTTATATAGGATAGAATTACATTTACTAGGTGTTGTTCCTGCGGTCTGCTTCCTGAACTCTCCCTTTTGACCCTTTTTTGATGAGTTGATTGCTTGTGAGACACCTCTCCATTGCTGCTGTTTAAAAAGTCTGTGCTCACGTTCCCAGTTAGGAGATTTGGTGACATGTCACGAGCTGATTAGACACATGCAACAGATAAATATTGTGCTATAAGGAAGGCTCAACTGAAAACCAACTGTGAAAGCCCTGCTACCTTCTAGCAACACAGAGCACATTTCAACATGTTTTTCAATACATCAAAGGGCTGGCCATCACCAGGGTGCTGTTTAGCTGTGAGGCTCTTCAAGCTGTACTGAGTGAGGCTCTTGGTTAGTGTTTTAAGGATTATTGCACCCCTCACCATAATTCCTGGGCTCTGCTGCCTTCTGTGTTGCCCTGGCTTCATGTGCTGCTAGGTTCTGAGACCTTCATTCAGCAGAGTTCGTAGTCAAGCATGAGCTTCAAGAGGGAACTTGAATAAATTGCCAAATTGAGGCTTGTATGGGGAATGCTGTGTTACTAAATCTCTGTCCTTTTTACATAAGATATTAGCTGCAGTTGCCAACTGCCAATCTTGACAGTGTGGGTGAATGCTGGAGAGGCAGTGATTAGGGAAACTGAACTGTGTGGTTGTTCTTCCTCTGCTTTCTTCATTATTCATAAATTCACAGTTAATGTCTCTGTAGTTAATAATTCTCTATACTTCTGTACAGCCTTCAATCAGAGGATCTCTAGTACTGTGTGAACATCAATGAATCAGCATCCTCTCACTTTTTGTGGGCATTTTTAATCCTGGTTCACTGTCTTGCCCGGTGTGCTCTGTGCTGCCCTTGGAGCACTGAGCTTTAGTTTCTTAAGATCATTACTCCAGTGTACTAAAATCAGCCATCTAAGATTGGTTTGGGTTGGAAGGGACCTTAAAGATCATCTAGCTCCAACCGCCTGCCATAGGCAGGGACACCTTCCACCAGACCAGGTGCATCTAACAACAGCACTTGTTTTCCAGGGTTAGATTCACAATACTGGCAGAAGGAGAGCTACTGGTGGGTTTCCCTTACTTGTTAGCTTGGTGACTGTAGCTAATATTTCTCAACCGGAAGGAGATAGAGTCAGGTCTGTGACTTAGAATCATACAACAGCTTAGGTTGGAAGGGACTTTTAAAGGTCATCTAGTCCAGCCCCTGTGCTGTGGGCAGGGACATCTTCAACTAGGTCAGGTTGCTCAGAGCCCAGTACAACCTGGCCTTGAACCCTTCCAGAGATGAGGCATCCACAGCCTCTCTGGGCAACCTGTTCCAGTGTTTCACCACCCCCACGGTGAAAAAAATTCCTTATATCTAGTCTAAATCTACCCTCTTTCAGTTTAAACCATTCTCCCCATGCCCAGTTACTCCATGCCCTTGTCAAAAGTCCCTCTCCAGTACAGGGACACTAGTTTTGGGAATGAAGGCATTTTGGATCTAATTTCCACCTGAATAGATGTTAATTATTTGTACAAAATTATACTACAGAGACTTAACAGGCTTACAAGCATATTGCCTAATAGCTGAGCAGTGAGTGAATGTGAGACACTGCCATGGATTGCCCCACATATTGCTCACTGCCCTTTGGGGGGAAATGGCACTTCCTTTTTCTGACTGTTTTGATTTTCTTGACACGTGGCCAGAATTGTTCTGGTTCTGTGCTGGGGAAATAAAATATCTGGTTTGGTTGAAAACATCACATTCTGCACTGGGCAATAATTTGCATATTTCTGCAGATATGTTTCAACAGCTCTGGGTGTTTGCTATTAATGCAGCGTTCTAAATAAATCCAAGGGTGTTTGTAAGACATAGAGAAGAAAGGTTTTGATCTAAGAAACTGAAATAAATGTAGTCTTACTTAAGAGAGAATGAACAAATTAGGCCAACTGAGTATCCTTAAATTCATAGAAACCTTCATCTGAATTTGCCTCCGGTCTCCTGATTTGATCAGCATGCTAGCAACCTTCCTAATGAAGTTATGTCTTATCTAATAAGCTTTCTAGGCTTATTAGGCAATGCCTAAGTTTTAAGATAAGATTTGCAGCTAAGAAGGAGAAAACTCTAACCATTAGAAATCTTTCCAACAAAGTGGGTAAGTTCCTGTAGCACTGAGCAGACTCTGAGTTGGCAGGATTTGAAGTGGTCACAGTATTAAACACTGAAAAGTGTAGTTTGCAAATGAGGATCGTTGCTTAGAGAGGAGCTACAGGGGCGGTTTTGGCTGTATAAAAGTTTAATTTTCAGTTTCATCTTTAGAGGACTTTTACTTCTCCATCACGTTTGATTTTCTTCATGAGCCTTTGCATGGTGCCCTGTAGTGGGATAGTTTCAATGCTGCTCTGACACAAACTTAAGCATGCTTTCATCAAGTAAGGTGTTTCTGATGACATGTTCATTGAAATCTATCCCCATTTCCTTGATCTTGATTGCTTTCAGTTCACAAGGTGATGTGTTGCATGATTCATTAAATGCCTGATACACACTAGGCCTTTTCAAATTGACAAAATAGGCATGGTGAAAATGTCAGTAATCTTCCCCAGAAATGCCAGTCATTTTCTTATCAGCACGCTTCCGTACAGCTATTGTGTTTCAGCTTCTTCACTTTCTTCCTATTCAGCTATAAAAAAGTTTCACTGGTAGCTACAGGTAAGTCTGCTGTTTCCACCCTGGAAATTAGAGTGTCACAGAATCTTTCATCTCTCCTCTGCCTCTTGCTCTCTCTTTCCTCTGTCAGTGGAGCAGAGCTACTTGAGGCTACTGGGTCAACTGTATTTTGTATACAAAGAGGTGGAAGAATGGGGCTGTTGAGGTCAAAATCTCTTTTGTAGTGAAATGTGCTCTCTAAATTTGCCAAGGGACTCAGCTGGTACCCTCTGCCTCAAGACTGCAGTGTTTACCAGCAGGAATCAACTCCTGGAGCAGTTTCAGTGCAGAAGGCACAAGTGCAGAAGGTGCACATCATGCTTTGTTGTCTCCTAAGCAGTTCTTTGTGTAAAAGGAAAATTCATTTGTCAGTGTAACAGCTGAACAAAATGTCTTTTTACCTCTACAATGTTCTGAAACAGCAATAACTTTTAATGACAGACCTTAATGTAAATTGTACTTGCTCACTGGAGTCCTCCTTCCAAATCACCAGCTTTACATAAATCTGTTACTAAGAAAAACATGCAGGTGGAATAAAATCACTGTTAATAGAAGCTCCAAAGGTCATAGATTCTTACAGCAAAAGCAGACAGTGCCTGAAGGGATATAATTCTTCCTATTGTACATAGACATTGTTTCTCTTTAAAACACCGAGTTTATATTGTAATGGAAACAGAGCTAGTCCTCCTCTGCATGGGCTCTATAGGCTTCTTAAAGTCATTGGAAACATTTCTGGGAAAGCAGGATTGGATCTCTTGTGTTTTCTACTTCTCTATGAACTAGGCTTTGGATTTGTCCAGAGGTAAGTATTAAAAGCACCAATTTTTCCAGAAACAGGACATTAAATACAGAGTGTGTTGGTGACACCTGTGATGTTTGGTGTTGTGTTATCTGTCATCAGTACATGGCAGCCTGGAAGTTTAAGGTGGTGGAAACCTTTAACTACACAGTACATTTCTTGCTACTGTATTTGTGTCCTGTTCACCTTGTTAATGCCTCCAGCAGTTCCAACAGCAGACAGGGGAGACCTGTCTGCCAGGCCGGGGTGGTACAGGCACTCCTTCCGTGCTCCGCTTTGGCACCATTTATAACCTGCCTTATTTTCTTGCTTTGTTTAGGTTGGTGGGAGAAAAAAGCCTCCTAAGAAGGGATCCAGAAATACGTTTTGGGACTGAATTTATCTGATGGTAATGTTTTCAGTTATTAGCCCAGGCGTAGCTTTGGAGCAGGCAGGTTGCACGGAAGGGACATTGGAGCTGAAGGCTCCTCACTCAGGCTGTAGATGAAGACAGTGAGGCTGCGCCTGGCTGAAGATGGGCAGAGTAAGTTGGTATTATTCAGGCTTGAAGTGTAGGGGAAAAAACAACTTGAAGAAGAAAAAACACTTCTTCTTAGGCAAGGCTCAGCATAGCAGCTCATTATGGCTGGAGTGCTTTACCTGCCACAGCCACAGTCTCTGGGTTGCTCCAGGGGACTCCCAGTTTCCCATCTGTCAGGATTATGGATATCCTGTTTGGAAACACCATTACTGAATGTACATCCCCTTTGGCCTATTAGGAGCTGCAAATGCTCTTCCGAATGTGCTCTCCACATACTCTCTAATTTATTTGGTCTTTGTGCCATCCAGATAGCATACTACATGGTTACATTTACCAAATCGTTATAAAATTGATAAAAAATACCAGCGTTGTGTTGGGAAAATTAGTTTTTTTTCTTTTGGTGTCTTAATATATTTCAGAAAAAATCATCCTTTTAAGTCAGGACCCCACTTCATGGAGTTTCACTTAGTCTACCTCTTAATAAAGCTATGATTAACAGACAGATCTCTAGACAGACTTTAGCCTGTATAATGTCACTGTTCGTTTTTGCCTCATCTTATTTCAGTTTCTACTCTCTACCAACAGCAATCTTCATCTCCTCTACACCTGAAGAGACAATAAAGAAAATTAGAATTCCCAGCCTAGCCTATAGGCATTAACCCTTCTTTAGCACAATCAATCCCTGTAAAATAAAATAAGTTATATTAGGCAAACATTGCCATCTTATTCAAATGGATGATAAAAGTATTAAGAACAAAAGGTCATATACTTAGCTGATTAAATAGTCATAATAGTACTGAATGCTTCTCCACATGACATTGATATAGAATTTGACTTCTGCTTTTGTGTTAATATTTGCCTATCTCCTGCTGCTTCTGAGATGATAAGTTTTTTCTTCTAGTTCTGAAATTGAATAGCATTATCTGTCTACCCAATTATAATTATTATTATTATTGTTAATATTATGCATGTACAATAGGGCTTAAATGGTGCAAATTGGGTAAAAATTGTGCTTAGTCAAGAAAAGCTGTGTGGCTCTAATGGATCAGTGATAGAACTCTAGTCAACTGAAACAAGTGGTGTTGGAGGCACATTTCATATTTCAAATTTACTTCTTCCTCCAAACTTTATATTTGCAAGAAATATTTAATCCACATGACATTTGTTTTCAAGTGACAGCTGTTTTCTTTCAATTTGCACAAAGATACTGCAAAACCCAGAGGAATATCTGTAATGAAGTTTTTAAATCCCTCCTCTTTTCGCTCCTGGCTCTCCCAGTGAGGGTAACAGTTACTGCCTCTCAGTGTTACTGTGCAAGAAAACCAGATGACAGCTGAGCTGTAGAAAATTTGTCATTTAATCTAAAACACGGACTTGAAGAAGAGGTAGTTTTTAAGTTTCCAGTCATGCTTTTAAACACTTGTTCAGGAGCCTCCAAAGCTTGAGGTTTGCAGTCATTCCCTGGCTGCTGGCACCCTCCTGGGCAGAGGAGTGGCAGCAGCCTCTGTGGGACCGACAGCCATCGGGATTCCATTTAGGACTTAAGTGGGACCAAAATGTGGCAGGCTTGGGCTTGCCCCATGTCTTTGTTAAACCACAGAGATAGTTGAGAATGTGGCCCGTTGTATGAAGATGTCTTCTTGTAAGTGGGTGAGGTAGATGAGAGGTTCCCATCCCTGTTTCACAGGTGGGGAAATGAAGTGTGGAGAGATTACATCACTTAGTCGAGATCACAGGGGAAGCCAAGGAGAGAATAACAATTGAATCAAGGTCTCGGGAAGGCTGTTCTTCGCCTTTAATTAGTCTGTCAGAAACATGCCATCGTTCCTTATACAGTGTATCAGTAATTACAAAAACATACACAGCAGCCTGTGTTTGGAGGGTTGCCCAGACAGGAAAACAAAACTGTTTGTTGAGCAAGTAATGGGATTTGTATGAAGGCATAATAAATGAAATTTATTTGAAAGTAGCTCACTAGAAATACGGTGTGGAGAGGCAAGGTGTACTCTGTGCAGTGAGACAATGCAGTAGTTATCTTTCTATTAAATTACAGTGTGAATATCCCTACTAACTTATTAACAAATCTGTTAGTGGTTTTCTATGTCTGGAAACATAATTAGAGTTGCTGGCAACAAATGCCCCATCTGGCAGTGGAGAAGAATGTAGCACCTCTTGTTACTGTGTTCAGGCAGAAGTGGAGCTTGGTGCCTGTGGCTTTGCTGGACAGTGTGGCGCAGAGGTGTAGGTGGTGTCTGTCCCCAGGGCCATGCTCATCTCACCCTTTTGAGGCAAAAAAGAAATAAATCAAAAAGTAAAGAACCATTATAGGACATGTAGCTTCTGGTAAGGAGACTGGTAAAAACTTGGACCAATCCCTGCTCTTCTCAATGTACTAGGTACCTGAGTAGAGTCTCTTTCTGCTAACCCTCTAGAAGGGACTGCCTGACTGCAGCTCTTAATTGGCAGCATTATTTGGCATTCTGAATTTTGTAAAGATGATCCCTTAAAAGCTGAGAGAGACCTGCTGATGGCTTTTTGATGTGTCTGTATGTCAAACAGTAATGATTTTGGTAGATTCAATAGTTGTCTCAATATTTTCTGTACTAATGATGGCTGAAGCTGTGATGGCAGTGACAGACCTGTCCAGCTGATTTGAAGGACATACTGAAGTGTGGGTGAGTGGGAGCTAGCCTGTCTAATCTGTCCCTTGCCATGTCCCCAGTAAATCTGGCCACAGTACTACCATAACAAGACTGAGCTCAGTACCCACCAGGACTGGCCTTGGCTTTTCCATCTTTCAGCAGGGCCATGTTGTAGCTCTGCTCAGTGAAATCTGAAAAAACAGTCTTGCCAGATTTCTTTGCAGAGATGAGCCCTTTCTTAGCTGCAGGTAGATGCTGACTTTGGTGCACTCTGCTGAGGATTTTCAATAGCAATTTCTTGAGAATTCTCTGAAAGCCATTTTCTCATTCAGTGTCATTTCCATACATGACAACAGCCTTTTTTGAAGTAACACCCTAAATTACTAGAAAAGTCGACTCATCTGTTGCTTTCCTGAAGAATAATCTTTAATTCATGATCTGTTCACTGTGGGCTGGGTGCTACTTAGCTGTGGATTTGAGAGGGAGATGGACTTGTTTAAAGCCTTCAGTATTAGGCCCACCAGGTTTAGCTGAATGTTTCTTGGAACATAAAATCTTGGGAGGCTGATAAGGCACATGAGTTCTGTTATTAATCTATTATTTCCTTTAAGACATGCTTTTGTACGTGATTCAGTTGTTGAAGAATAAAAAGACAAGCTACTAGCTGCCCCACGTATCTCTAGAGATAGCTGGCATTTTGCAGAATCAGACACTTAAAGGATTAAACAGTTAATATGCAGCTGATGATAAGAAGTACGGCTTGATTTAAAACCCCATTCACGTCAATCAAAATAATTCTTGTTAACTTCAGGGGTGGACTTTAGATCCTTTTGCAAGTGTATGTATTTGAATTAACCAGACTGGACAGTCCTACATATGCATAGTCTGCTGCTGACAGTGAAAGTGCTGATGCCTCACCCAGAGTATATCTCAGTTACTTGGGAGTATGATGGATGCAAGCTGAAGGTCTGGAGGTGAAATTTTATTTTCTCTAAAAGCTCTCAAAGTATTCAAAAACTCTCTCTCCAGTTTGTACTGCCTAACTTCCTGGACTGTTGGTTTTTCAGAAAATAATGTTGGGGAACTTACATACAGATGTATTGTTTTGATGTGTTTTTTTTCCTTGCCAGACCTTGATGAACTTGTTACTGATGATGTATTCCAGCATCTTAGGAGACTGTACTGCAATAGGCTTATGAGAACTGTTCATGTCATTAAGCCTCCATGAAAAATGACAAATGGGATTTTAAAAATCCAGTTTTTTCAAATCCTTACATTGTTGAAATACTCTTTAAAAAAAAAAAAATCTGTTCTACTGTGTCATTGTTAGGAATATCCTGACTGAACAAAAATGAGTTTTGCATGACTCTAACTAAAAATATTTTAATTATTTTCCTTCCTACTTTGGCATCTGATTAGAACTCTGCAAGACAACTCTCATGGTCTTATTCTCTGTGGGATACCTCAGGAGGCAAAGGGAACAGACAAATGAACCTAAGTTGGATTCTGTGCCCTGTAACCATCTCTCCTGTGTCTGGCTGGTATGACTGCAGGGTGAATACCTGCATACAAAGCAGCTGGGAAGTTCAGACCTCAGTCCTAAGCCTAGATTTGGATTCATTAAGTGATTCTCCTTCTATTGTATCTATTGTTTGTACCTAAAGTGCGCTGGGACCCACCAGAGTCTAAGTTAGGGGTTTTATAATAATTGCAATACTACCCCATGCCATACATGATAGCACTGAAACGAGTGGCTGCTTGTTCATCCCACAGCCTAAAGGAGAAAGCAAAGTCTCCTGGATGAACCCCCAAATCCCTCTTCAACCTGCACAGCCTAACAGGGGTGGAAGAATATCCTTTTTTATTATGCCTGTGCTGAAATGTGATGTTAAAACCAATTTCCACAGAACCAGCACAGTTTAATGGTGATTTATGCACTGAAGCAGGTCTGGCATTTAGATCCCTACTTGGTTCTTTATTGTACTGTTATCACTCAGACCACCTCTACATTCAGAGAAAAATGGCTTTCTGACTGAAAATAAATTTTGGCAAAGGTATTTCAGTTTTCACCAGTAATGTCTGGGGCTTTGTTAAAAACAAAGAGCCAACAAAAAATCCTCAGCCCAGCACAGCAGTCAGACAGTGAAAGACAGAGCTTCATGTTTGCAAGCCTTCATGTTTTCAGCCCTGGAAGGGAAAGAATATGCAGCAAGTAAAGCACAGCACCGTGATCCATGCAGCAACTTCACATTTGGGTGATGGTAATAGTCAATCACAGAGCTGCTCAATTTATTCTGCCTGGCAGCAGAGAATGTGTTGTAGATATACCCATGACTGAGATCACTCAGAACAGCTCTAATGTATGTTGGGGAAGAGAAAGCTATATTCTGACAAAACAAATTTCAACAGGCTATGCCAGGCACCTTCTAAAATGGATTGCTGGGTGTCCAAATCACTCATGCAAAGCCCTGAAAGTTGCCCCTTAGACATGTGAGAAAGGATCTGTTAAATGAAATGGAAAATACTGTGGAGGTAGCGTGTAGTTAAGCTGCTGGATGCTGTGGAAATTAGTAGCATTAGTCCATGCAAGTCCTACTGTCCTTGGCAATTTTCAGTCACCCAGTGCAGCACTGGTGTAGATGTGTTAACAGGGAGAGCTGAGCATAATAGCAGGCATTGTGTTCTCATCAGGCATCAGCAACACGCTGTAAAAATTATCAGAGGGATATGTCAGCAGGATGTAAGCATTTGCTAGTCATCTGTCTTTTGGGATTTCTGCCTGGCAAAGGCCCTCTGTGACGTATCTTCTCACTTCCCAGTATCAATACAACAAGTATTTGAATATTTCCATATAATTTGTTCCAAGGGGAATATAGAGGATGTGAGAGACGGAAAAGAGACTGAGATTCCTGTTTCATTCAGAACAGGGTTTTTCCCCCTCTTTCCATTAGTAAACTGAAAAACACCATCATCTGGGGGGGAATGTTTGATATGAAACAGTAGTGAAGATGTCATTACAGCATTTTTCTTCTTCAGAGCTCTACCCACCAGGGCCCATAATCCCAGCACAGAGGGATGCTGGCTTCTTTGCTTTTCTGTTTTATTAGGGATTTTTTTCGGGATTTTTTTCATCACACAAGGTTCACAATGCACTGCAGAAAAATGGAGGTGAGATCCAGGGTGTATCACAAAACTCTGCCTGAAGATGAGTCCCTGGTCTCTCCTACTAAGAGGGGTCTAACATCAGTGAATGAGAGGCACAGCTCCTGGCACAGACAGTATATTGTGCACTCTCAGGGAATGAACTCCATAATCAGGGAGTCTGTCTCCATCTCCTGCTGCAATCAACAGCCTTTTAAAGGCTCCATTCAAAGTCAGTCTCCAGCACTGACTTTGTTGCTGCAGCTCACAGCACATGCAGGGCTCATTGGGACAGCAATGGCCAATGATAAACACAGCTGATACGGAATTATCTCATGAGAGTCTCCAGTGATATGCTGATGGAGGATAGCTATCACTGGACTTCTTAAATACGGAGTAGTTTTTTGTTACACAGGACCTTTCAGGGAGAGGAGGAATAGGGGTGTTTGGGTTCAGATGCTCTCTTGACCTGGTATTGTTTGCTCAAGTTTGGAAACTTGGCAGCCTCAGACTTCCATTAAATTTTGATTTTTGTGTATTTAGAAAAGGCTACAGGAAGAGGTAGAGCAGTTTTGGCTCTACGAAAGCAGTCCTGGTAGAGAGTTTTCATGCTGTTTATTAACTGAAAATTTTAATGTGTGCTTTATGTTTTATGTAAGGTAGGAAAACTTAGTGGCTCTTCTTTGCCTCTGAGTCTTTTGCTTTCTATATCTTTTCAGGCTGTCCCCATAGAAGTGTTTTTTGCCTCACAGAGCACGTGCCTCAACACTACAAATGGGCAGAGGGCTCAAAGTCACACTGCTGGTTTGGGGACCAGCAAAAGATAAATGTTTTAGATAGCAAAAGGTAAATGTCCAGATAAATGTTTTAGAACCATGCAATGGCCAGGGTTGGAAGGGACATTAAACACCACCTGGCCTGGACAGGAACTGCCCCAATGATGCTTAACTGACTGGCCTTTGTGTCCTTCCTTGTGTGGAAGGAAGCCTTTGGGACTCTGCAGCTTTGTAAGCCACAAGCAACACTTAGCAGCTGCTCTGCTCAAGCACTCTGATTTTAAATACATACACTTTCATATCTCTCAGTACCATTTGTCACCTTGCAAAGCATCTTTTAATCTTTTAATCTTTTCCTGGTTTCAGAGTGCCAGATTCTTGATCACCTGTTGCATACCTTAACATTTTGTCTGACTGCCAATGAATTCCCATCTTATTGTGCCTTGTCCTTCTGGAAAGCTGTCAGCCATCTTCACCTTGCCAGGCAGGCTTTGCAAGCAAAAAGTAGCAAATAGAGAGGAATTTGAGTGAAGTTACTCAGCTTTGCCTTCTCATTCATTCCTCTGGTTCCCTCATACTTTAATAGTCACAAGTGGTAACCTGTTTTTGTTGAGCCCAATAATAATGAGATTTTTTTAGAAATCCCTGCAGCTGGATGTTTATATTGGCACCGAGGTATGCCTAATGCATATTTTACAGACCAAAGAGCTAATTTTGGGAATCTACTAGCAGCATTTGAATGACCCATTATAATGCCAGGATTTGTAAATTGAGGCTTTGAATAGGTTTGGTTTAAATGCTGAGGGAATGAGACGGTCTTTAGACCTGGCTGCAAGTTTAGCATCTAATACAAAGTCAGTGGAAAATCAATTTGTCTTTCCATTTGCCTTAATGGACTTTTGGATCAAACCCATATTCTTAAAAGCATTTGAGTGCATGAATAGTGTCAGGTTTTTAGACAGGTTTTTAATTTGCAAGCCTGAGTAGCTGCTAGTGGAACCCCAGGTGTGCAGACATCTGCATAGAGGGCATTCTGCTTCTGAGTGACTGTACCAGAGCTCATGTGTCCTTGCATCCAGAAAAAAGGGAAGCCTTGTTCAGCCGGGTCTAAAAATCCAATGGGTTGGTTGGGTTGGGTTGGTTTTTTTTAAGTAGTTTATTCAAGAAATGATACTTCAGAAATATTAGTGTAAAAAGACAGTCAACTGACCTCCTTCCTTAAGGAGTGCTGGAAGTTTGGGAAAAAAGGGCTTGCTCTGGGCCAGCAACTGCAAGCATACAGCAACTGCCTTCACCCAAATGCTACAGTGGCTGAAAGAATATGAGCAAAGCCCTGTGAAAGAGAAGTGAGTTTCCCTATGTTAAAAAAAAATTATGTAAAAACAAAATAAATCAACAGAAGCACTGCTAATCTACATCATTGTGCTATAGATCCTTCAAATGCAAATGGTTTATTACTTCACCTATACAATAAATTCACTGCAAAAACAACTCTTCACATTCCTTATGCTTTTAACCTTGGCCTTGACTGCTGAAAATGTTCTTTATTTAATGCTTCAGTGTTCTCACTGCTTGGCAAGCTTCTGGTTCAGCACATAAGGAGAATTTGATTGAAAGGCTGTACTACATTTAGGATCAAATCCTCAGTGGCCAATTTACTAAGGGTGCAGCACAGCTCAGTGAAGGAGCTGCTGAGGTTCATGGAAGCTGAGGTTGGGTCTAACGAAAAGCAATTGCCTTTTTAGTCAGTGCAAATTGTCAGAAGCCTTCTCCAGCAGGTGCCTTGTTGATGTTGCCCCTGATTTGTGTTAAACCCTCTGTACGGACGTGGTGCCACCCGGACATGCTGTGAAGCCTCTCAGAGCTGGGATCTGCTGTAAGTTCTGGGAGGGCAGCTTTGCACGCTGCATCTTGCACCTCCTGTGTATGGATTGAGGCAAACACGAGATAGTATGGGTCCGCAAAATGTCATGGAAATTTTAGTGTCCTCCAAGGTGCACTTGTGCATGCCCAGGACATAAGCATCTGCAAATATAATGCTTTAGGAAGGTTCTTCTGAGTTGAGGTCTTGCACATGAGTTTGGTTGTTTTAAGTCCAGTCTGAGTACTCCTGGATACTTGATGGTGTTGTCTTTTCTCCATTTCTCCCCTTCATTTGTATGAGCTTTATGTCAGAAATTAGAAGTAATGAAACAAAGAGAAGATAGAGATACTTGCATGAAGAAACTCAAGGCCATTTGAAGCTTCTTGCATGACTTTTATATTTCCTTTTGTTGCATTTGATTGTTTGCCTTGAGGCAGGAAAGGGAGCTAGGAAATTTGCATGAAGATGGAATTACTTTTACAATTTCCTCTTTGAATTTACATGGGCTACTCAATTCTTTACTGAGGCCTGAAGGGTAATATCATCAAGGTCCTCTTAGGTAGGAGACTGCACATGAGATCAGCTTTTCCTGACTGTTGCATGTGGCTTCAGTGCTGCACTAGGCAAGAGAAAAACACCCATGCTTCCCTGCATGAATGCAGGAGGAGTTGTTTGTCTGGGACTTGGATGAGATTCTGGCAAAATGAACTAGCAGTCTGGCTACTGAGGAGAGTCTACCCTATGTGTAGCCCTTGGATAGCTCAAAGGAAGCCTGAGGAGGTCTTGGGAGTCCTCTCAGTCTTCCCACAATGAACTATTACCTTGATCCCCCTCCTGGAGTGCTTACATGCTTTTCTAAATTTGAGCTATAAGCAAATAAAGAACCTATATAACAGGCATATTTCTCACCCTTAATCATTGTTGTGTATGAAGAGCTTTGGTATTATTTGGATGGAAATTTCCAGCTGTAAAGAGCAATCCTTGCTCTTATCAACAGACTGTTTGCAAATCCTGTTAAACTTTTAATTTAGGGTAGTTTAAAACTACCTCATTGTCCTTGTTTGAAATCCAAAGAATCTAAGCACTTTTGAAAAGGTATTACTGGACACAGAAATACTTGAAAATTTCCAACTGGCTGCCCAAGTCTGTACAAAAAGTTAGCAGTAGAATAAGGAAGTTTAGTGGTTTGTTCCCCATCCCATATTATGTCCAGAGACCTGCATTAGCCTTTTTGTAGCTGTACAGCCATGGGGAGGGAAAAGCAAGCCCTCTGTAAACTGCTATTTTAAAAACAACTTGTAACCCTATTATTAAGTTGCTTCTTTTTAAGTTAGTAAAAATCTAACTTTGAGTATAAAAGAGGGAAGGTATGCAAGGGAGCCCCATGGCCAAATTGCCTTGAAATTCTGTAGAAATTGGGTACTCGAATGCCTTCCGTTTCTTCTGAAAATCTCAGCTTTAGTCCCTCCATTGCAGTGGGGTTTTCTGCAGTCTGGTGAAAAATTACTCCCTTTCGGAGCTAAGTAAATCTTAATGATTTAAATCCCATCTTTTACATGTGTTTGGGGGTAAGGGGGATGTTTGTTTATTTATTATAGAATACACTAGCTGGCTGTCTGGCTTCCACTGCCATAGAGAAACGCAATGAGAGACCCTATTCAAAACCAACATTAGCTGTGGGGAGCAGCCTGCACAGGGAAGCCTGCCCAGATTACCCCTCTGTACTCCTGTACTTCTTTTTTTTTTTTTTTTTGGCATACCTCTTTGATGACATTTTGGACAATTACATGCATTTTTGGGTTGATTTTATGGTTTTCTTCAAAGCAGAGCTTAAGAACTTCACTGTGACTGAATACAGAGGACAAATATAGGTATTAAGGATCCACTTCATCCTTCATTGCATCTTGTCCCTGAGCCAAACTGTATCTGCATCATTCAAGAAAAAAAACCCTGGATGATCAGTAGCAGTGTTAAGTTCACTTAATTTTTGCCCATTTCACTTTGCAGCCCACCTTACTTGCAGTAAAGGCTTTCTGTGGCCACCTCACAGTATGTGACTAACTTGCACACCTTTATACAGTTTTTTTTTTATATGCCATGTTTTGGTTAAGAGTTTCCTCACAATTTTTTGTTAACAGCTCTTTAATCTTGCTGAAAGCTTTAGCTTTTGCTGCTGACAATTAAGACAGTGAATTGAAAACCACTTTTGGAACAGGTTTTGGCTTACTTTGAGGTATTATGTCTCTGCAGAGAGAGGGGGAGCAGATCCTGCTGGACAGCACCACTTGTAGACCATTAGGATCTTGCCTGTTGCCATTGAAGCGCCACAGCCCTGGACCCATGGGAGTAGCATGACTTTAAGCAGTCTCTGCATGCTGCTGTGCTCAGATTAGTTAACTCTGACCAAGCATATGTCAGCCTTTCCAGGCTGAATTGCTGGAAGCACCTGTGGGGCAAGGAGAGAAAATCAGGGAATAGTTTGCTGCACGGATTAATTCAGACTTGTCATGTCTCGCTTGTGCAGTGTGGTGCCCGGCTGTGCCATCTCAGTGCCTTGGGGACACAGGTGGCAGAGTGATGTGCCGATGAATCCAAGCCTTCAGACAGGGCCCAAAGGTCAGATGAGAGTTCCCAAAACCCCTCATCTTGCCACCAATGTGGTCCTGCATGCAAGTACAATGTGCCCCTACAGCCTTAAGATTATTCGACTTAGTGCAGGGCATTTCCTTCAAGTTGAGTGGCCTATAAGTAAACTCTTTAAGGCTCCTTCCTTTACTGTTGCTAGAATTTTTTTTTCCTTCCTGAAATTACAAGTAGCTCATAGTCACTTTTTTCTTAATTCCAGCAAAAATCAGGAGATATCCTCTTTGGGTAGAGAGAGCAGCTCTGGGGTTGGAGAATTCTAAGGCTTGGATGCTGGCCTGCCTCCCTCTGGCCCCCATAGAGGGAACCTCTGCTCTTTTGAAATTCCCCCCAAAGCCTCTTTGCCTCTGCTTCCATTTTAATCATTCATTTACAGAAATTGTCTTTTCAGAAAAATCCGCAGGATGTGCCCTGAGTGCACCAATATATTTTTAAAGAGCCTTTAGCTGATTCCCCTGGTGTGAATGATGACATTGATTAGGGGAATAAAGACCTGTTAAAACAGAGAAGTAGGAGGTCATTCATTACCCTATACCACCGCACACTGCTTGGTTTCCAGCTATTAAGAATACATGAGTTACAGGGCTGTTGGAAGTGGACACACAATCCTTACTTTATACTAAGTAGACTCTAGCCCATGTAATTTAACAGTGTCCTGAAAGTCCGGCTTATATTTTACAGGCTCACGCTTTGAAGTGTGATACTGTTAGTGCTCAAGACACAACAGGCATTAAATTTCAGCACTTGTTAAATTACATAATTGTCTCCACTCTGCTCAGTTTTGTGTAAGGAAAGAGCCAAGAAATATTTCCACATTAACCATCTGAGCTCAGTTGTGCCATGCCTGTCAAGTAGAGGAACATGCTCAAATTTCCCATTGCATTTCCACCACTTTTTTGGATTTGCAGGTATTTATTCCCAGCTAAGGAAGTTTGAGAATTTCAGGGTAACCTGTTGGAAATGTGTGGGAATGTCTCTCAATAAGCAATCTGTGACTACTCTGGCTTAAGGTAAAATTTAGCATCCAGGAGAGCCTGTAGAGGAATAAAGACATGCTTTCTTTCCCCCTGTGGTGCACGGAGCTGGGGCTGGGAGGTGAGCGTGGAACAACACCGACAGTGTTCCCGGACACCCGGCTGCCTCCCCTGCTGTAGTTTTCCACAGTGGCAGAGGGAGTCAAGCAATCTGCAGAGGAAAGGCAAGCCTTTAAAGGAAAATTATGTGCACAGAGAAAAAGAAAATAAGGCAGGGTAGTGATTCCCCAGCCAGCATCTTTGCTGTGTGCATTCAGTCAGTCTCCAAGCAACCAGCAACGTAATAAGGACACAATGAGTCAGACTCAAACAGCGCCATTTATGCATGTTCATATTGAGGTCTGTATATATTCGGTGTCTGTGAGCCCAATCTTAGCTTCCTTATCCGTGCTAATTTATTAAATGTGAGGAGCTGGCAGGCAGCTGGCCACCCTGCATGCTCAGTGCAGCCTCCTCAGCACTCCTCCAGCTGGAGTGGCTGGGTGCAGGTCATCACCCCCACTTCTGCCAGGCTTCCTTGCAGCTGTCTTCAAATCCTACACCTTATTTCCCAAGGACTCCTTCAGTTTTGCGTCTTCTCCAAAGCTTTGTGCTGAGTCTGTTGCCTTCCTCCTGTAGATTTGCAGCTTGCCCGGGCTTTGAAAGGTGAAGGTGCGTGGAGATGGGTAATGACTTGTCTGGGACAAGAGGTCCCTGAATTTCTGAGCACAGAGGGAGTATAGATAAGAGATGCACAGCGTGTTTGGATTTATTGGCCCTGTCTTGGCAGCGACATTGGCAGTACCTGTGCTTGGCACAGGTAATGGCTGTGCTGAATGCCTGGTCTTGGTGCCAGCACTGCTGCAGACAGCACAGCTTGGTGTTCGGACACAGGAAAACACACCGGGTTTTCATCTATTACCATAGTTTCATCTATTTTAGGTGCGTCATTGGAACCAGCTCAACACAGATATAATAAAAGCACACTTTGTAGCAGAGAGGAAACTGCTGAAAGAGAATACTGTTGCAAAAAAAGCATGAAGGAAATTTCCACTGGTCGCAGAAATCCAGCTAGGTATAGCCTCCAGACCAAACCTCCTTCAGTCCCCAGTACCATTCTTTCAGATGAAATCAATATGTACATATATATATATTTTTTTTTTTTTTCATTTCAGTTAGCACATTTTGGAGGTGATTGATAAATGTAAGAAATCATAAATGCATTCCTTTGGACCTGAAAAATGTTTGT
This sequence comes from Lanius collurio, assembly GCA_020086605.1. NCBI lineage: Eukaryota > Metazoa > Chordata > Aves > Passeriformes > Laniidae > Lanius > Lanius collurio. Next base: position 3,043,612 of record JACBWW010000005.1, read on the forward strand.
CACATCTGGAAGTGCTCAAGGCCAGGTTGGATGAGGCTTTGAGCAACCTGGTCTCCTGGAAGGTATCTCATCCCGTGGCAGGGGGTTTGGAGCTAGATGATCTCTCAAGGTCTCTTCCAACCCACAATCTGCATTCTGTGGTTCCATCACAGCCCTGACCTGGGGTCCATCAGAGAGGCTCCCAGATGGGGCTCTCCACATCTCCTCAGGTCCGGCCTCTGGTGTAGGCACCTCTAGCTCTTGTAGCCTTAGTGCAGAGACCTGGAGAAGGGCTGCCCCCTTAAAGGTGGGATATCACACCCAATCCCATCAAAAAAGCTTCAGCAATAAAGAGCAGGGGAAAAGAAAAAAATGTAAAAGCATTTATTGTTTGCGTCAAAGTGTTAACCCTTTGGGGATGGCCGTAGTTGAGGTGGGCAAGTAACAAAAGCCAGCCCAAACCCTCAGACTGTGGGACTGGTAATTTTCAATAAAGACAGCAATCAGAGCACTTGGGTTCCCTGCGGAATTTTTACTGTCATAAAGAGCTCCTCTTCACAACAAGTGTTTGCCCTCAGCTAAGGAGTGGAGCACAGAAGCCCAGGGAGAGCCCTGCCTCAGCAGCATTAGCCAGGCCCACTTCGTGGCACATTCACAAAAGCTTTCTGGTGAAAAAACTGTGGATAGTCACAGGCTCCCATCCCCTTGAGAGGGGAGACGGGAATACTTTGTCAAAACCCCAGGATTTTGGCATGGGTGAAACCCAAGCTTGGTCTCTGTGGGACACAGCAGTGTTTCTGTGTGGCTTTTAGTGGAAATTAATGGTCAGGTTCTTACAGTAAATGCAGTGCTAGACTATCCTAGCCGTTAGAGCACGTCGCCCCTTCCCAAGAAAAATGCTCCCTTCTCATCAGGGGTTTGAGCGGCAGTCTTAATTTAGGCATTCTCCAGGTCTGTTCATGATAGTGTTTTCACCCATCTGGCTAATATTGGTAATTTTCTTTTCTTGAATTATGCAAACCTTTTTTCCCTCATCTTGGGTGGCAATAAAAAAAAAAAAAGGCTTTTCTGGAAAATAAAAAAGTCTTTTGAGGAAAATAACAAAAAAGAAGTTTATATATTAAAATAGAAAACTTACTTTAAAAGACCCAGCTGTGAGGTTGACTCAAAATAGATTTGTTAATCATAAAGTCTTGATCCAAACCAAAGACTACACTTTGTGGATAAAGGTTCGCTGTAATTTTGTAAATTCTCGTACATATTCTTTTAGTCTTCTGGAAAAAAAACCAAAAACACTAATTTATTTTACCTTTTCACTACTTTGTTCCCACTCCCCCATTTTTTACATTTTAGTCTCCATGATCTATAAAAATAACCCTAATTCTCCTCTGCTCTGGATAAACCCATAGCTATTATAAACTTGAAGAAAAAGCCCCTTTCATATTGTTGATATTGGATGTTTGTTTAATTTCAGTGGGGCTTTCTAAAAGTGTAATGCAAGTAGAGTTTATTACTATTTGAGTCTTTAATTGCTGTAGTAATATTTTTTTACAGCTCCTTATTTTTATGTTTAAGGGTCCCCAGACCCTTTGATTTATTGGCCTTGGTGAATGATTGATAAATGATTGAGGTTACATAGGAAAACTGAAGGCATTGTATGAAATAGAAGCGGTGCCAGAATGACTGTGCAGGACCCACCAGTGTATTTAATGTGATGCATACTACACAGCTGCTGCAAGCTGCAGCCAAAGCCATCACAAATATCAACTGTTCCCTGGGAAGGGACAAAAAAATATAAAAATAAGAGCGGGGAGTTTTCCTGCTCATCAGGAGAAGTGTGGTGGTGTGTTCTCTCGCAATCTAGCTTTCCATTTCAGTGTCTCAGGGTGTTTATTTCTGGAATATTATAACTACAAAAGAAAAAAAGAAAGGGAGTAGGCAGGATTTGCACAGGCACCTAAAGCAGTTAGACACCTAATTTCTGTGACATTTCAATGGGAGTTGGTTATTTTTCTCTCCTAAGCTCCTTTGAAATATCAAACGAAGGTTTCTGTTTCAGGCTTGTTGAGCTTCCTCACTGCTTCTTCTGCTATCAGTTGTTATTCTGCTTGCAGAAAATTTAGGGGGCTCAGGTACCTGGCAGAAACTATATTTTTATATTATTTGTATTTTGACCCTAAATTCCAAACAGTTTACACTTAGCAGAGTAAGAAGTAATGGGTACATTCCTGGGTGAACACAGAAGACATTTACTTTAACAAAATGCTTCTGCTGATAGCACTCCCTGTGTTAAGTCACCTCAGGTTGCTTTTTTCCCTTGATTTCTTAAAATGTATTGAAAAGCTGGTTCTTTAGGAGGAAAAGCACAGAGATAAGTGCAGGATGCCTGTGTTGGAAATGGAATGGTCAAACAGTGCAAAAGCTTAACAACGAGCATTGATTGTTGCCCTTGGCTCGTTTCTTAATTCCTAACTTTTAAAGCTCCTGATACTCTTCCCACTGGAGCACACTTAGGTCTAGGCAGTAACTCCTGAGGAGGGTGGTGGATGCTCCTGCACGGTCAAGCCCCTGCACAATGAAGAGGGAGCCCTGGTAACTTTGCACTTGTGGCAACGTTTTGTGGAGCCTTGCAGGTAACTGGACACAGACTGTCCCCAGTGTTGGATCTATGAGCAGATCTGATCCAGGAAATGCCGAACAGGGCAAGGAAACCAGGACTACCTGCTTTGGCTGGAGTCCCCCACTGAACTGAACGAAGCGTGACACAGAGCTGCACCCTGACAGGCGCCAGCTGACTTCAGCTGGGATCTGGAGCAAGCCCAGCCACGGCATATGTTCGCAATCAAAATGTCATTAAAAATTCACATAGACAAGTTACTCAGTTTGGAGCCTGTCTGTGAAACTCTGCACTCCAGCTGATGCAGTAGCTCGGGCTCAATGTTCCTGGTAATCTTCCCTAATCCTGTGAATCTGCAGGAGATGGGAGAAGGGCACTTGCTCTCATTGGGTTTTCATTTTCTTAATTTTAAGGGAATGATTTCCCTCCCGTTGGGCTTGGCCTGGATGTCTTCTGAAAGGCTTATCTCTGAACATCACCTTCCTTGGCATGCATTCTGCTGAAACTCAGCATGGGGGGGGGGGGAAAAAGGGTAATTAATTTTGTCCCACGTTAATTGTGCGGGTTAATGCCATCCTCTGGTTTGGACTCTGATTTTGGTTGATAAATACAAAAGTCATTAAAAGGCTTAGTGTGTGAGCCCTCCTCCCACTCAGGATGCTGCCGTAGGAAATCCATAGGAAGCAGGTCATCCACAGGCACCTTAGAAATGAAGTGAGGTGCACAGTAACATGGAGTGAGTTAGACAAAAACAAGTTTATTTTGGGCTTATACAGCATTCTGGCAATGAAAAATAATTCTATACTGAAAAAGCAACAAATTAGGGGCCCTGGTAATTTGCTGTTGGCAACCACACTTGTACTTGGGTGCGGCGTGATTGACAGGTACTGCAGGCTTTCCATGAATGTCACTGCCACTTGGAAGTGCAGTGGGCTTCACCCTCCTCTGTGGGAGGAGACACTTGCCATTAAGTATTTCCCTTGGTCCTGTCCTTCTCTTGCAGACTGTGTCACAGGTGCCTGCTTCCCAAGAGATTGGACTTTCTGTAGTGGTCTCCCATAAGAAATCAGTAGAGATTCCCTTATGTAGGTTTCCTATAGAGCTGCTTTCACTGAAGGTGAAGCTGGAACTGAAGTTTATGCTGTTCTACTTACCAAATTTCAGTGCCACCCTTCTTTCTGTCACTACTCTTTCAAGGGTGCAGACAGCCCTTGAAGGAAGCAGAGAAGTAGGAGAATATGATCAAGGAGTCCACTTTTATTGTATCCCAGGGAGAAATCCAGCCCTGAAGCCATTGCTGAAGAAGCCAAATTCTTAGCAACTTCTTTGCAGTATGACAGTCTTTGGAAAAATGAAAATCATTAGGTAGTCAGTCCTTGCTAGGAGTTGAGCTTTGGATAAATTAGCAACTCTTCAAGGCACAATTTTGTTAATCGCCAACAATTACATACTTTGTTTTTACATTAGACCAGCTGTGCTGAAAGTTCCTGTGCCTCTAGTGCATTTTCCATTTTTTAATGGGCTTGGTATTAAGCCTCAACAATCAGGAGCTTGTTTTTACATTGGAAAAATTTCTCTGTGTGATCCGTAAAGTTAACCGGGTAATTTTAGCTTTTTAGTTTTATTTGAGGAGTTGTGTTTGTTTGTTTATGAATCCCGTCTTCCCTCATTTTAGTTATTCAAGTACAGTCTTTTTGACTTTGAGGTTATTTTTACATGACAAACACCTAGCTGATCTCAGAAAGAGATGCTTCTAGTTTGGATTAATACAAGTCTGAAAAACTTGGCTGCATGCTTTTGGAATATTAAACAACCTGATAAGGTGTGAAAATATGTTTTTAATGTTTATTTGCAGATAGTTAAAAGCAGTGTAAACCAATTTCTGAGTTTATTTGCTTTTATGCATTCGCTCTGGCATGCAGGCTAACCTCACTTTTGGGATGTGACAAGGACAAACACAGGACTGTGTAGATTAATGGGTATGTTTGCCACAGCTGAACATGTGGTTCCTAAAGTTCAGGACGTGTGAAAACACTGAGTAAAAACACTGATGGCTTGTGCCAGGCAGACACTGCCTCTGAAGGGTGGGGCTCTGAAAATGCCTCTACAGCATTTCATTCTTTTTCCTCTTTAGAAAGGAGAATTGGCACAAAAGGAAAACTCTCCTCTCCCCTGAATTAAAGAGAAGGCATGCAGCTTGCTGTCAGGGGAGAACTGTGTAGTACCAACTCAAAGCATCGATACAGGGCTCTTCAGGGGTAAGATGGACAAAGAGGTCTTCAGCATGAACCAGTGTCAAGGCCAGAGTGACCAAGCAATGACTCATGGTGTCCCATCAGAAATGGAGGGCTGAGGTCCTCATGTGCCGGGCCCACAGTACCTGGATGGGAAGGGGGTGAGCAGATGTCCTGGTGTATCCCAAGCTTGTTGGGCTGTTTCTTGGACCTCAGCAAACCTTGGTTGAATCTGTTCAGTAAGTCTGTGTTCCAGGAGGTGTGGAAAGTGTGGGGAATTCCCCAAAGTACTGGAGTAAGCAGATCCAGAAAAGGGCATCCTGGGGCTCTTTCAGCCTCGCTTGGTGATGGGAAGTTGACCAAGGGTGGTGATGGTTGGACTGACCAATTCTCTGGAGCTGTCACCAGCAGAGATACTGTGACATTCAGGAAGTGAGTTTGGATGCCAATTATCACAGCCGTGTTAGGTGCTAGATGGCTCCTTTGCCAGCTTGGCGAGGACAGAGCTTGCTGGCGTTGGTATCTTCTGGTAGTGATGGAAGAGGGCACTGCCATGCTTCTGTCCATGCCTCTTTACCCTAGCAGCTCTCAAAAAACCCAAATACAAGCAGGAGTTAAGATCCCTGTTGAGTGGGAGGCTGGCTGTTGCAACAGTGAAGCTTTGCTCCTTACCAGAATAACTCTTCTTTCTTTTTAATACTCATTGCAGGAAGTTGGTGCTCTTATGTCTGAGTAATCAATTTATGGTTTTCTGAGACCCTCTATAAAATAAAATCTGCTGCGGATCTGGTCCAAAGCCCATTTGAGTGAATCACATGGACTCCCATGGATTTGTCAGTGTTTATGGATCAAGCCCTATAGCTTTCAGTATATTACAAACAGAAAATTCTGTGTTACTATTTTTGGTGAGCCACTTGCTCCTAGATAGCTCTTAAGGGGGAGCGGCACCTTCAGTCAGCACTCTTCCCCAAGGAATTTCCTCTCTGCTCCTTCAGAAAAGCAACTGCTGTTCTTTGAGGCAGATTTTAATTTTTGTCATTTCCGTAGTTAACCATTCAGCAGTGACACACATTAACCTCATTCTTCTTCCATATTATCGGGTCAGCCCCCATTTATCCAAATAGCCAAGCAGCTCCACCCTGGAGGCCTGGACTGTGGCAAACCCTTGCACCCCTTCCCAAACCCATGCTGCTGCAATGCCTTTGCTGCCAGCTGCTGCACAGGGTTGTTTTGCTCATTTATGCTTGGACATCTCTCTTCTCCATTGATGGAATCTGAAGGTCAAGATCATCTCCTGTTTTTTCCAGAGCAAACTTTTGGCAGGTGAGAAGGACTTTCTACCCCCAAATTCATCCTCAGGTGCTGCTGTGATGAAGGGTGGGATGGATTCTTGCTTTATCCACTGTCATATCTTGTGTGCTGAGTACAAACTTTCAAAGGGTGGTAACAGGAGAGTGATTTTGCCACTGCTGAGGCTCTCTGACACTTACTGAAAATACACAGGTTGGCAATCACTCTCTTAAACTCTTAGTTCAATCTCCAAGGACCAGGTTTCCCAACCATCACTGTCTCCCAAATATAAATAAAATTTAATGAGTTGTGTATTTTTAAAACAAAACACCTAAAGATGTGTTTGCTTTTATTTCCTCTTTGGTTTTTATGGTTTACATATCTATCTGACTGCAAGCATCAGGGAATTGTCCTGCTTTCCCCTACCTGGTGGGTCTCATGTAGTTATGTCATCTAGATTCAAATGTCATCTAGGTAGCCTCATCCCTTCTCCCAGAGCATAGTGGGATTGTGAATCTTGCTTTATAATCGAAAAGGCTGACAGCAAGACATCCTCAAGTCCTACGTCTTCAAAATGCAGTCTGTGTTAGGAAAACTAAAATTAATTCAAAACAAATTTTCCAGAACTTTGAGAGCACATTTGAATGGGCTCCTGATAGAACAATCAATCCTTTGTAAATTGAATTCTTGGAGGTTCACTTCTTTAAAGGCTGAAGGATAACTAGTGTATCTCTCATGCATGGTCTAATTTTATAAACCAGTACATTCTTAAAGGATAGTTACGGTTTGGGTTTTTTTTCTTCTTTTCTTATTTTTGTCTGGATTAGCTGCAGGAAAGAGTGACCATTTTGGAATGGATGAATGGATCTGCAAACATCAAGTAAATGGATAATGCAGCACAAGTTATGCCTGATGTGCAAGAAACTCTACAATAGGTTTACTTGTCTGGCCCTCCACCATACCATTTTAGCAGTGCAAACAGGAACCTCCTTAGACTTAGGATGTGCAGACTGCACAAGCTGGGTAGCTCTATCAGCCCCTTAGCAGGCTGGAAACTGTTTTGCAGTGGGACATTGGAGCATGACTGTTCTGCAACAGGGCTCAGAGCCAAACTCCTCAGAGCAGCATTTGGCTGATCATTTGGATTGAAACAAATGACACATTGAGATTACCCCTTCCTGCTCCTACAAGATTTCAGGCAGTGCTGCTGCTTTTATTTTAGTTTGTTTGTTTATTCATGTATTTAAAAGAGGAAGGTATTTCAGTGCTTATGAAAAACCAATACCCAGCAGGACTGAGAACAGTCTGAAATGATGCTGGCAAGCGTCAAGGCATTTCCTTCACCCCACCAAAGCACCCCAGGCTTTCCAGACAATAGCCCTATTCCCTCCTGTGCCCCTCCAGAGCAATGATTGAAAATTGCACCTCTGTGTTTATTTCTTGTTGTTGTTTTTTTTGAATATATAGCATGTATGTGTTTTAGTCTTTATTAGCCACCATTAAAAATTAAATGAAACAACCAACAACAAATGAAGCTTTTATTTCAAGCAGAGTTAGGTTAAACAAATGATCAGTCCTTAGCTGAAGGAGTCAATGTAGTGGTTACAGAAAGCAGACCAGAAAACATACAGAACTGCTTTAGAAAAAGAAAAAAAACCACCTCGAGACAGCAGGAAACAAAGAGTTATTCAATTGATCAAGTGATAGACGCCTGTGAAGGGGTCAAGGGGTGCAAGACGTGTTGAAGAACAGCATTTCATTTTAAATACCCCAGCTTAAGCTTGTTCTCTGGAAGGGAGTTTATACTGGAAAAGGCAGGATATATTGCTGTGCCTATCAGCAGTGACGGGCCATAAAGAGCAGCAGTGTTTGATCAGACTTTCACAGGTAATGCAGTGTTTCCACTAGGAATTAAACATAAAACTTTTTTAGCTTTTATGATGCAGAAGCCAGCAGACTTGTAGCAAACAATAGTTTAATGGATGTTTGCAACCCAAAACAGCACTCTAAAACGATACATAACAGTGCTATTGCTTTACAGAGGTGAGGCAAACCCACAATCTGCACACAGATCTGAGTGATCTATGCCAATGCACAGCAGCCCAGGACACAGGGCTGTTAAAATTTTTAAAGCTTAAAACCACAGCTTTAAATGTTAACATGAAAACCATAGCAATGGTATTGTTAACATGACTGCTTAGTTTGTGTTTTAGTGTGCTCAAATGAAAGTGAGAGCATACACTGTACACCTTCAGGGTGAGGAGCCAGCTTTCCTGTGAATTGTGTCTGCCAAAGCAGCCTCTGGGAGGTGTGGTACTGAGATGGGAGCAATTCCCAGATGCCCAGAATGGCCCAAGGTGACACACTACTGGCTGACTCCTGCTCTCTGTGCTGGAGCTAAACTTCCAGAAAAACAAGCAGTGGCCGTGGAAAGGCTGAAGATTTGCAGGACCCAGCCTTTCTGTCCTGATGTGCCCTCTCCTGTAAATGTAGGGGAAAAAAAACCAACTACCTAAAAAGCATTTTAAAAAAAATACATTAATGATTTCAGACTTGAAAAGTGAAAGTATAGACTTTCCAAGGTGATGTGCCGCAAAAGTACATGTGATGAACTTTCTTTAATTAAAATGTTGTGTACATAGACCATGTCAAGTCAGTCGGTTTCAATGTTTCACAGATTTTAGGGCAGGGAGATGTCCTTTAAATTTCTTCTCCAGTGGGGATTGCATGACAGGAGACTCAACTGCGGAACATGCAGGAGAGGGGGAACCCTGAGCCCATCCCTGCCATTAACTCCTTCCTTTCCTGCAGGGTCTCTCAAGATTATTGCAGGATCTTCCAACACCCAGGGTAACTCCAAAATGTAATAGTGAGCTCTAGGAATCATGTTGAGATATGCAGCATAACTGGGATAAGCTTTTGGCACAGGTCTCATTGTTTCTCGTGTCCAGGGTTGCCAACATAGGCATCTCTGCATGGTACTGAGCTGGATTACATAGAGACCATGATGTCTCTAGAGATCCTGGAGACTGAGGCATGCTGTTGGGATGTGGCCTTTCTAAAACTGGATTTGGATATCCTCAACTGTCCCTGCACCGGGAATCTTGAGCCCTTAGGGTCTGCCTGGTTCCCCATGGGAGTTTCTGCGGGAGCACAGGAAGATGCACAAAACACCTTAGATCTATAAGGGAACAGCAGAAGCCACAGGCATGGTGACCACAGCAAAACAGCTTCCACTTCCATCAGGGATGGTAACATCCAGCTGAAGTAGTTCAAAGAGATGCGAGGACTAAGGAAGAAGAGCCAGGAGAACCTGGCTGTTTTGGGGTTTGTTATTTCCATGGTTGCTAAGCTAGCGACTGGATCACCAGGAGAGTTTTCTGGCACTCATTTTAAAATTTTTAAGCCTAATGATGAACTGTTTAACCAGTATTTGACTTCCAACTGAAGCAGCTTTAAAGAATTTCTTTAACTAATCAAAATTGTATGCTAGAAAGAAGGAAAACCACAGTGAGGGCTGGAGGATGGAACAGCCGACCAAAATAGAGTGAAATACAGCAAAGTGCATTTAACCTTGGGTCTAGGCATGTAAGTAGTAATACTGACTTCAGCTGAGCTGTTGTCATGAGGACAGACAGCTCACACTGGAGCTTCATGCATTTGTCATCCAGATAGAGATAGAAGAGATCCCAAAGGCAGATATGCGTGCTGCCAGTTTATAAAAAGAAGTTTATAAAGTTTCCTGCTCCAAAATGGAGTCAGAACCGTGAAACAGATGTGTATAAAATTTAGGTCAAAATTCTGCCCCTAAACAAGTAATTAGCAACCCTTATAATTGCCAGGTACAGGTTACAATTCTTTAGAAGTTTTGACTTGCATTCCTCTTTGAATTTTTAAATGAATCTTAAAAAAAACCAGTGTATTTCCTTAGGTATGTCCTTACTTTTCACTCTGAAGATTTCCATTTATAGTTTTTGAAATATTGGCAAGTATGCAGAAGATGTAGGCTGTGCTTTTGCAAAACCCAGCACATGTCATCACCAAGCAATTGCCATACAGGGACCTTAAATTAGAATTATAACGGCATTGGTAGTAGTTGAACTGAATACTTGATTTCTTCAGTTGGTGGACCACCCAACAAAATAACAGAAAGGGTATCTGAGGTGAACCAAAGAAAGGGATTTCCCAATTTCACAATTAAAATTAAATCCACAATGAAGGGATTATGAGTTGTTTTTTTTTTTTTTTTTTTTTGGTCTCAGCCCAATCTGAATGATTATTTGTGGCATACAAAAATAATTTCTTCCATATTAGTTTTCTGTCTCCTACCAGTGACTTTAAAATGTTTTTATTGATTAAACATTTCAAATTCTTGCCCACTACAAATAAGTCCTTTATGATTTAAATAGGTTGTGGAATTTGTGGCCAGATTTGTTTGGCCTGAGGTATATTTTGAAGGAAAAAGAATTGCTGCAAAGGAAATTTGCCCAACTAACTTGCACTTCTACAGTCCTGTCTGCTTCCCTGGACACTAGTTACATATTTCCACTTCACTTCTTTCTCTTTTGGGAGAAAATGGAGTGATTCAAGTCTTTTTTAATGCAAAAATTAGAGTTTTACACAGTGAGCAGAAGGATTTGGTGTGTTGGTTTGTTTGGGTACTTAAACTCTTGTGTATATTGCTGGCCTGGCTGGGCCTTAGCACTGGCTTCTGGACCCACCACCTATAAAATCAGGCCAAGTTTTGCTCACATAACCTTAGGATTGTGAAGAATTCCAGCCTGGGCTATCTTATGATGAGGCTGCAATGCTTTAGGCACTCCTTTATTTAGATTAGAAACTTTAGCATGGTAGCACATCCCCATCATCAGCGCAAACATCTGATAAGCTGGTGCTTCAAGGAGTTGTTCTCATATGTGCAGGCTACAAATGAAGAAGGTGGCAGTATGTGCAGGTACATAATAGCAGCCCTCAGAAAAGATAATTTCCGGAAATGATTATTTGTTACTGCTTTCACAACATGAAAGCAGAAAGAGGGCATTCAATTTAATATGAAAATAAAACTTAACAAGAGGTGCTCTTAGTGTGAAAGTGTGGCAGGTGAGAGAACTGTTTGGGAGCAGTGACATTATCCTAATTTCTTGCTTTACTACAGCTTGCCTACTCATAATTAAGGTTGAAATGTGCTTGCTTTTCTTCTTCTGGGGTATAAAATGTCTAACAGAAGGGGAAGGCAGAATTTTTGTGAGCAGCATTGTCCTGTTTTCAGCACTGGTCCAATGTAGATCTTTTGTTATGTGTCAGACAGAGACTTTTGTTATTTTATGAGCTTCTTAGTCAACAAATATAGTTTATGTTTGAAGAATGTGTGACTTTATATAGCACGCATTTCATAGAAATAGTGTGGCTGCACAGGAAGCAGCTGATAGTTTATTCCTTGGTGTCTTAGTAGTACTCCATAATCTGTTTAAGCTCTTCTCCTGTGACTAGAGTTAAGAAAAACAACCTTTATGCAGTTTTGTACAAAAACTGCGCCAGGGTAATAGGTGGATAATTCATTGGTGTTTTAAATTTGAGAGCAAAACCAGTCTTTTCCAAACTCCCATTTCCCTGAGTTAGGTGTCTGGTGTCTTGAGACATCCTTTGCTCTGAGCAAAGGATGACATGATTACAAAGGGGCTGTAGAGAGCTGTGGGGCTGGGACAGGGGAAGGGGTGCTCCCCAGTCCCACTCGAGAGTGACTGCTGGGATGGAGGGTGCACAAGGACATCATTTATGCCAAGGGATTGTGCTCACCACAGCTCATAGGGGTGGAACAGGAGAGAGAGTCAAGGAAACCCTGGGGCTCTGGAACTGTTTTCAGACCCCAAAAGCAGACCGTGGTTTCAGACAATAATATTATTCAGCAGCGCAAATAGGAAATTTTTCCCGCCTTTCTATGGATCCATGCTGTCACTGCACATGGTGTGCACATTTGATGGTTGGCTCCATACGTAACCTGTTTGCTGCTGCCTTCATTTCCTGACAACCCTGCAGTGCTGCAGAGATATTGTGGCTCTGAGGCTGAAGTGTTGTTTGGATGTAAAAAGCCCCCATGAAGAGCTGAGTGCCACCAGCAGCCTGTCACTGTTGTGTGGGGCTTGCAGCATGCCTTCTCAGAGGTTTTAGCAGTGCAAAGAACAACATTTGTGCCTGGCCCAGAGTCACACAGACATTTTCCTCAGCAGCCCTGGCTGCATGTGAGCAGGTGTGTCTTGTGTGCCTGGTATCTCTGTTCGCTTGTCTTGTGGGATTGCTTTGAGGCCCTCACTCTTGGCTATGTGATCACATGCTCCCTTAACCATTCCTCAACCCCTAGGAAACCTGAGAGTTTGTGTAATGTAGAGATTTTATCTGCTTTTCATGTGGGAGCATAGGATTATACTGAAATAGTTGTACCAGTTCAACACCTCATGTGAATGCGTTTACACGCAGTAGGTGCAGGATCTATTTAACTTCACAGCAGTACGAACAGAGAGCTCATTGGGATCTCGTAACTGGATGTGTGTAATTAGCTTCTGCTTGTAGGCTGCCTGATCAGGCAAGATCTTGAGGCATTACTGTGTCAATTTAGTCTTTCTGAAAGGACCTTGTGTCCACAAAGCTCATGAGACATGTGCGACAATCTCAGTCCTGTGTATTCACTGTACAAATATATTATCTAACCTCTCCAAATGTAGAATGTGGTGTGTTGGGAGCACTCAGTGGCACTTGATCCACAGGTGGCCTTCCCAATGTTCCTCTCCATCTACAGTGGCACAGGGTAGCCACTGGGACAGGCTGGCTGTGGTGTGGTTGTGCTGATGGGACACCTAAGGAGGAGCATCCTGGGATACTGCTACAGGGCATGGAGTGATAGGGGAAAGGCTGAGATTTGGGAAGCTGCTAGGAAAAGATGAGGCCCCAGGCCAAGGAGGCTGCTGCAACCATCAGCTGCAGCCTTGGAGAAGGCTGGATCTTCAGCCTGCCTCCAGCTGTCCTCACTTCTACCCTTTTCCCATCCTCATCCCCTCTTTTCATGCGCTGAAAATGTATTTGTTCTGCCTTTTGTCTTTACCAATGGTTGTTGGGGGGAGGAGGGAGGGAGGGAGGGAGGGAGGCTAGTATTTTGTTTTTATTTCCTCCAGGAGCTCAGCCCTCATTGATACTTGCCAGGTCTGAACTGTAGCAGGGACACTTTTGAGCTGAGTGCAGAAATGTCTGCAGGGAAAAAAGAGAGCTGGTTGGTTTTACTTTAAAAATAAAATAAAGGTCCCGCTAAAATTCACCCATGGGCCAAGGAACAAACATGATAAATTGCAGCCCAGAGGGTAATTCTTTTGGAAAGGTAAAATCATCTAAAAATAGCACCTTAGAATGAAAGTGTTTCATTGACAATAACTACAGTGTTGCTACGGTGATGCTGGAAAAAAAATGATCGTTGTTACTTAGACTGCCACAGAACTGCTCCCCCGCCCTCCCATGGCATGAATCAACTGCTAGTATTAAAATCACAGGCAAATTTTATGTTATATTTCAATTTTTTTCCTTATCTGAATGCTTCTCTGTTCTACTGCATGTCCTGCAGACAAATGAAACACCATCAGGGGAAGACATTGAAATAAAATTTATTGGTCAGCTCAGTGCGATCTATCTATGTACTATCTCAATTGCAACTCATGCTCTTTCTTTTATCAGAACAGCTTGCTTCCAGAGCAGAGAGGCAGCAGTCAGAATGAGACCCAAAGGTAACAGCTTGATGGGACTGTTCACAGATTATTTTTTTTTTTAGCCTGCAGCAAGTAAAAGACATAATACTGATGAAATCTGGAGCCTTTTGTTTCAACAAGTTTCAAGTTAAACACCTCCCAGGGTACATGCTATCCTGCTTTGTGAGGATTATGAGAGATGAGAAAGTTGAAACTCCAAAATTCTTTTAAGAAAACATAGTTTGGCAATAGTGTTTCTTTCAGCATTCATACCAACAACAGAAGAGCTGGGTAATACCCTTTTGATATACTCAGCCCATTCAGGCCCAATTTGGGGGATTTGAAATGCAACACGACTTCAAAATGTTTATGGCTCTGCAGAGACTATATTTGCAGGCAAGTAAAGCTTCACAATCTTTTGTGTGGCAGCTGAAACCTACTTAACCGTCTGCCTTAGGTGAAACTGGTAAATGGCTCTGTTTATACAGCAGCTGCATCTCAAATGCAATCCATACAGCTGGCAGCGGACCAGTTGCAATGTAGATGATATTTTAATTTCCCCATCAAATGCTGTCTGTAATTTGTGAGGCTTTCCTTAGAAAAATGAAGCAATATTAAATCACACAGCGGGTACTGTGTGATACTTCCTGCCTTCCTTGAAGAGCCTGGAGTATGCCAGTTATACTGTAGACAATGTTGTATGAACGTGAAAGAAAAATATATCCATGTGTTCTTAAAATTAAGTTTAATTTCTAGCTGCATATAGAGTCTCTGACTTTCTCCATGTTGATGTTGGGCTAAAGCCATCAGTATGCAGACAATTGCTTCTATGTAGCACCTAGCCTTACCTAAAGAAGATACAGCGTCGGTCTCACTGGCTCAAGAAATTATATAATTAGACTTTTAGGAGATTTGTAGCCCTCTGAAACTAGAAATTAAATTTTTTGAGGGATAATTTTAAGAAAGGTTGACTGGCAGCGTGGAAGGATGGAGCATTAGATGGTGAATGAGGGGGTTTTATTGACTGTCTTTCTCTGGTATTGCATCAGGACAATTATTGGGCCAAACTACACTGAATTCAGAGGAGATAGAGGCATTGGAGACTTTGTAATGTTATATAATCTTTTTAAACAGTGACTCAAGCTCTGGCTTTGCTAGCTGGAAGGTTTATTGCTCTCCTTTGTAGCTGGTATTCCAGGGGTGAGGAAGAATAAGAATGTACAGGAAAGTGAGGCTGGTTTAGTTTTTCATACTGCACACGGGAAGATAATGATGGGCTCTTATCATGATGTGGCACTGAGTTGAAAGGATTGAATTCAGCAGAGCATTATAGAAACATAAAGAATTTCATAATGCTTGCCTCCACGTGCTTATATATAGCATATTCCTTTTGTTCAGCTTTGCACAGAGTTCAGGTATGAAAGGCTGTGTTTAGAAGGTATTGTGATTCAGGTTTAAAGTGATGCTGATCCACACTCGGCTGAAAATAATGAAAGACTTCCCCTGACTTCAGCAAGCTTCAGTTTGGGGTTACAAGGCAGGGAGCTCACACACAGAGACCTCCCTCATACATCCTAATGCTCCAATGCAGATTGCTCCAGCTGATAGCTCTGTCATGGAGAGCAGAATTTGCACTTCTGAATGTCATTTAATGCAGACCTGCTTTGCTGCCAGCAAATACACAGAGGCAAACAGGTATGCCAAGGAACAGCAAAATTTGGCACAGCTGCCCGGATGGAGTGCAGACAATGGGAGTCATGGTGTCCCGTCCAAGAGGGTCTGAAATTCAGTGGGAGCCTTGTCCAGAGGCAGGATATTGCTGAGCAACTGCCAGGTGTCACAGTGCCTCTTTGGGAGGCAGCTTGTCCCAAGTCCTGCTGATCCGTGCAGCCCCTGATTTGGGAAGGGGGGAAGCACATCCATCGTTCTCCTGCATGGCACCTGCTTTCAATACAGCCCTCTTTGTAACCCTGAAACAGAATTGGGCCAATAGCTTTGAGAACTGAAAAATAGCATTTTAAAATTTCAAAATTGTGTTAATTCTTGAAGAGATGAATACATGCACAAAGATATATAGGTGTCTGGCATGGTGGACCAAACTGTGTCCTCCATGTCCAAACAGGACAGATTATGAAATTGCAGGTTTGCTGACTGTGCATCAAAAGAAAGGTCACAGTGGAAACTTTTTTCCCAACTGGAAGCTTAGTTCCTGTTAGAGTTCTTGTTCATGGGAGGTAACATTCACATGCTGGTAAAGCCAGATTCCAGAACTAGCTTTAGGTGCAGTTAACCAATCCTTCTCATTTTTTGCAATTCGTTTTACAGCGTCTGTCTTTTTAGTGTACAGATAGTATAAGATGATCTGTTATTTTACACAGAGGCTACTGTTGTCATCTCCTGGAATCATCTTAATGTGAGTTACAATGGCTGAATATTTAGCATGTATGTGAAAATATAAAGAAATTCAACAAATAAATCATAGGGCATTTCTGTTCTGGAGAAAGCACAGGCTTAATGAAGATTAGTTGTCTAGGATCTACTTATTTTAGCTCTGGCAGAGCAGTTGGTCTGTGTACATGTTGAGTAGTGTTAGATCCCTTGGGGATCCTTCGAAGTATGTTAAACACTATCTACATATTTCTTCTCCTTCCCTTGATGACTCGCTGACTTTTATCAGTGTATGTCATTCCTTTCTCTTCTCCTTTGGTGATAAGTGAGTTTGCTTAGCAAATGACTGCCCTACATTGGCCTCTTAGCTCTCCTTTCTGGGCTTTAGAACTAAACATTTGTTTAAAAATTTGTAAAAGGTACTGTGGTGTTAGCTTGAAGCTTGAAAAGCTTCGCCTTCCCTTGGATGAATATGCGTGAAGGAAAAGTAACTCAGAGGGCATGATCTGTGATTGCCTCCAGGAAACAGGCAACAAAGACCCTCTGTGAATCCAAACCACCAAAGAGTTAACTCTGGGCTTTCACAGGAATACAGGCAGAGTATTTTTCTACATAGCAATAGAGGCTGGAAACAGGATCAGATACTTGAAGAGAATATAGGAAACAGCATGTGAAAATCATTTCTCTGTGGAAGGCTAGCACATAATCTGAGTCCTCTTTCAAGACCCAGACAAGACCTTTTTGCTAATTTTGCCTCTTCTGAGAGCTTTTCCCTCTTCTGTAGGAGGTAGCAGCTTGTAGAGAAGCACCTGCATATACATGTGAGACACGTGCCTGACACAGAGCTGTGTGCTCACCCTGAAGTCCTGATGTTTTTAGAACAGACACTGAAGACTCCATTGCCTGCAGTGAGCTGTGAGCTGTGTCAGTACAGGCTCCACCAAAACACCTCCCCAGTCTGGCTAAAAAGGCACCCTGAGCTCTTCCACCCACTTCTGGGCAGCACACATGCATGGGGCAGCCCTGGTGTGGACAGGGCAACAGAAGCAAAGAAGCAAAGCAGGTGAAAGTGGAGCACCTTAAACAATGGATCTCAGCCTTGGCAAACATGCCTACTTCCATTTCTGCATCTACATTATCATCCACCCTCTTTAGCTATTCAAATAATGGCAGGCTGAGGGCAAGTTAGGGGCACTGAGGCATGGCCTAGCCCCCCCCCCATTGCCCTGAGGCTGATGTGTTTCTTTCCTTGGAAGACCCTCCAAGGCCCTGTGTTTCTGATTCACTTCCTGCAGTAATTACCGTGGCTGATGTTAAGAGCTTGTAATACCCAGTGCATAAATTGCTGTGGCAGAATCATTGCATTTTATATCCACTGGGATTAAACTAATCTGTTGTGTTATGCCAAGAACTCAGAAAGTAAGAGGAACCCTTTCATACGTTACAGCCTCATTTAGTAGAGGTTATCTAAAAGTTGTTTCTGCATCTTGCCTAGAGGCTCTTATAAAACAGTGACCATGAAAGCACTGGTCTGCAATACATTCATGTGACGTGCAGTGCTTACACTGCGATTAGTGGAGATCGAGGAATGAGTAAACAGATGTCCTTGGGAGTGATCTCAGCCTTGGCCTGAAAAACAGTGACCTCTCACAGCGTGGGATGTGGATATGTTAATTGCTGATCTTTTAACAGCTCCAGCTGCTGCACTGGATAAGTCCCAGGTGTGTGAAATATCATCCTTTTGTCTTGTGTTTCTGCAATTGAATTGGTGTAACAGAGAGCTTCCAGTGGGATGCAGGGTGAGATTTTATCTTTTCTGCAGCATCAACTCAGCTGATTCTTGAATCCTTGACCACACACAAAACCTGCCCTTCTGGGTGTAGTGGTGAGTAAGAGCTGAGGTAGCAGGCTCACCTGGAAGTGCATTCAGGCACGCCTTTGCTTCTGGATGCTGACTGGCCCTCTCTGCAGCAAGGGTCCTGAAGGGACCATCTGCCTCTCAAGTGAGGATATTCTTCTCATACTGCTTCAGGATCTTTTGCTATTCATAGTGTGCCCAGAAATACAAACAGGACCTCACTCTGTTGACTGCTAAAGAGCTTCTTGCAGAAGCCCAGGAGTTTGGGTGATTTTCCCCAACAAAACTTTGCTGTGTCTGGTGTTCTGTGTGAGGATGTACTATCTCTAGTAAAGCTTTGCAAGATGTCCACTCAAAATCAGCTTTGACTGAGCAAGGCAGCCAGTCACCTGAGCTAACTCAGCAACAGAGGCTTACTGGCAGTGATCAAAGTCAGCACAGAATGTTCTGTTGTTTTGAGTGTGGCTTTTGCTTAGTAAGAACACTCAGTAGGAATAGAGCAATAGCTCAGGCTTTCAGTTGTAGCTTTGTAATTCAGTGTATGTCTCTGTAAATGCTATGCTGTGGCTGAGTTCCTGACAATTCCATAAGGCTACAAGTACTTATCCTCATGGACAAGAGAGAACAGTTTTTGCTCTGATATTTCTTTGGTGCATATATGTCTTCTTCTAGCTGATTGCACCAACAGCACGGGCTGTCTGCCCTCTTGGGTTAGGCTTTAGCTCTGAGTTTGGTGTCATCCCAGTATCTGCCCCCAGCCTTGAGACTGTCTATTCAATGAGTGAAAAAACAGCTTTTCCTAGAGACTTTTTTGTTGGTCTTGGTTTGGTTTGGTTTTTTGTTATTCTAGTTCAGTAAAGCTGACTTTGTCTTGAGGTTTTGAAGCCCACAGACCACAGTTCAGAGCCCTAGGGAAGAAGCAGTAGGGTTAAATATCTGATCACTGAGCAGAACTGACAGTGAATAAACCCTGATCTCTCAAGACACTGTTTGTCTGCAGTTGGTTTTATGTCCTTCCCTGAAGTTCCAGGGCATACAATGGTCTCCTGGTCTGCCATCTGAAAAGAGTCCCTTGGGCAGTATTTTTATTTCCTACAGTTAAGCTATATCTGGGAATATGTTGATTGTGATTCGACTGACAGGTCTGTGAGTCAGTTTTGTGAGTTTAGCTTTGGAAATAACTGTATTTAGTTCCAAGAATAAGAGCTCTATTGTTGCTCGTGACCTGCTGTCCCCATTCCAGTAATTGACCAAAATAGTCAGCATCCTGAGGATCATGCATTTTTGAAACTACATTAATGTTCTTGCAGAGAGACAACCTCTTTGTGTTCTGTAAGAATTTAGTGCATTTGCATGTGTTCATGATGTAGAGCGCTTAAAAGGATTAGCAAAAGATCTTTTATCATGGGTAGTTGGCTAAAGGAAATAATTCTCCTTAATCTTTGTAGTTTTCCCTATATTGACACTTCTCAAATTGTTTCACAAATAATATAATTTAGAACAATTTTCTTAGCAAATCTGAGGACATCTGTTTTCTCTTCTGAGCCCCTCCTGTTGCCTTTACACAAATGCTCCCTTGAATTGTTTTTGTTCTGTTGCTATTTAAAGTCATGGTCATCACTAACTTCAGGTTAAACAGGGCTCCATGCAAGAATTAAAAAAAAAACAAAGTCAGAGTCAGTCTCTCAGAACTTAGGAAAGAGTAGTATTAGAGATGCCTGGTAACCTTAACATGGTCCCTCTGGGTGTTATAAAACAGACTTTGATTGTGTAGATTTATGTGGCCCAGGGGCTTTTCTTACTTGAGCCAAACTAATGCGTAGCTCAGGACAGGAGCCAGTGTGGCATGTGCCTCAGCTTTCCCTCTCTGGGCACCCAACATCCTTTGTTTACACAGGAGATGTGAAGCCTGTTTGGCTACTGTTCTACATGTGGAACCATTCTCCACCTTGCCCATGGCATTCCCAGGAGCTTATAAGGGGAGTTTTTCTCTCAGGGTGCACTTTCACAGGCATTAGACAGCAAACTGATGGTTGGACACAGTGATCCTAGAGGTCTTTTCCAACCGAATGATTCCATGGTTCTATGAAGTACAGAAATCAGGATAGGGTATTATAATTCCTTTTCTGTCTACCATGTAAGCAGTATGGCCTGTAATTAAATCACAGCGCAAACCTAACATTTTTGGAGAGCTGTAGCTTGCAGTCCCAGTAACTGAAGGACAACTCTTTATTTATCCATCCCTTCTCAAACACATCAGCAACCAGTTTCAAGAAAACTTTCTCAAGGAAGGCACATGCTTCTGAGATATGTGATTCTCCATTGCCACTGCCTAGGTTGGGAAGATGGGAACTATGAATTTGTGTCCAAGGCAGCACTATTTCTTGGTTTCCATCTCCAGTTTGTAGCAACACTTTGGATCACAAAACCTTCCTCACGTGCTTCTAAACCTTTTAAAGGGAATAGCAGTAGAGGATGATGGTTGTCTGGCACATAGTACTTTTTATGAGAAATCAAGTGGCACATACCACATGGCAAGATTCTCTGGAATCACACATTTGCCCTCAAAATGTGAGGATAATTGCATTCTTTTGTGTTGAGTAACCATAGCAGTCATGAAAAGAGATAATGATGGGGATGATTTTGTAAGGGCCTCCAAGATTCTTAGCACATAACGGGGCATGGATTAACTTTTTCTATTACTTTTTGTAGCTATTTTTTAAAAAAGCAGAAGGCACAGTTCTTCAAAGTGACAGAACAGCTGCTTGATTTTCACAACAACTAAGCATAGACTTAATGCTAAACGCATCCTTAAGTGCATAGCTCTGTCAAGATGATGAGCTAAGTTGGAGTCTGATATTTTCTCCAAAATGTATGTAAATTAGAAGATCTGTAAGACATGATCTCTGCAGGCCACTAACTAAACCAGCTGAATGCCACTTCATGGATGTGTGCTCTGAAGTAGACAGTGCCTATAACATCCATCTATACAAACAGCTCCCTTCTCTTTCCTGAATGGAAGGCAAAGCTTATTCCAACTTACACAGTGATGCCAGTAGAAGTGTTGAATGTCTGAAATGGGTGTGGGTCTGTGTCTACTGGCTGTGTCTCTCATTTTCTTCTAAATCAGTTGTCATGAAAAGAATTTACCGTTTTGAAAAAGACCAAATGAAAATATGCAATTGCGCTTTGTGTGATTGAAAATTAAGCCCAGAATAACCAAGGACTGAGTGTAATGGTCTGAAAAAAATTGGTGCTTAGTATTTAGTTTGGGGGGATATGCTTATAGTGGTGAAAGAGCTAGATGTATAGACTTGTTTTAATATGCTAAATGATAATTTCCCAGCAAGGAGCAAAATTTGGCAGGATTTGTTGTTGTTTCTGTGATAGTGTTCATTGCCAGAAGTCCAGTTGGATCAGGAACTTTATACACTCACTATCATACCAGACTGGTTATGGTTATATACATTTTTCCTTTTTAGCTTTACCTAATGGATTTCTAATTCTCTTGATATCTAAAGTGAGAAGAATTTCTCTGAAGCTGAAGAGTTGCTTTACTGCAGAGAAAATTCTGCTCTTGTCTCTGTAGGAAGAAGAGGCCCTCTGTGCAGGCGTAACATGGTGATGGGCCAGGGAAGCTCAGATGGTGGGGTAGGAGGTTTGCACCATCTGATACAGAGCTCAGCTCCTTGGGGCTCCTGGCAGGAGGCTTTGAAGGGGTGGAGGAATCCTGCTGGGTTCAGTGGCCATAACTGAGCTGCTCCAGAGCTTGGCAGAGGGAACTGCTTACGCTCCACGCGTCTCCAGCAGCCACCCATGGTGCTGACAGAGGCTGCTGGCACTGTAGCCAGCAGGATTGGCTAGGGCAGCCTGGCAGCCTTGTGGCTGGAGGTGGAGGCTTCTTGGCAGGGCTCAGTAGGATGGCTCTTCATGGGATCCAGGGTTCCACCCTCTCCAAATCCCATGATGCTCTTCAGTGGAAGGAAAAATGATCCATTCCTAGGGAATGGGAAGGGATTAGGTGACAAGGACAGTGCTGTTAATGTCCCATCCGGATGTGTGTGTGAGGAGGGTCATGCAAGTTGCATGAGAAGTCTAGTTCAGGTAAGGCATCATTAGATCAGGCTGCTACCACAGTGTGAAACAGGCTCTCAACTACCATGAAACAGAATTCCTTTGTAAAGGTTTAGCATCTAAACCCAGTATTACAATAGCATCCAAGTGAGAAAATGTAGGACTGTAGCTAGCATGAAGGCTTACCTGCACCAAACTAATTACAGGATCGATATTAAAACATGAATCACAGCTTTGTGTGATTTGTATCAAGAGTAACAGAAATAAATCAAGCAGCATGGTGTATTTAATTTTATAAATGCTGGGAAAATGCATACTATTCTCCATGTGAAGCAGCAGCAGGAATTGCCAACATTTCGTAGGAGTCAAAAACTGGGACTAAGGATTAATGCTCCTTACCCAGAGCTGCAAAAGCACTTGGTCATAAGAGGCACCATTCTCAAGTACTCTTTTTTTTTTTTTTTTTTTAATTAAAATCCTGGTTTTTTCCTGAAATGTACGTAGCATCTGCCCATTCTGACCTTGGTAGGAGGCAGCCAGGGTGGGAGACTTTCCTTTTCTGCTTACACCACTGGAGTGCACTCCCTCTTGGTGCCTGGTTGTAAACAGGGGTTGTGCCTCTAGGTTGTCAGTTCTGCTCATTTATTTTTCTTTGTACTCACACAGTTTCCATTACTTTAATTTCATTTATTTGCCTTTAACTGTCTCTATTATGGCGGCTTCTGCCACCCAGTCCTGGGCAACATCCCAGGTGGCACCTCCTACTGGAAAACCCTACCCTGGGAGTTCTTCCTGCATACGTTTTCCAGAAACTAGTGTGGAGGAAAAAAAAATCATCTAATTTAATTTGCTTAATTTCTCACTGAGTCACGTGCTCCAGGCACCTTCAGCCTGAAGGACAGACCAGCCTTCCAGGCAGTGTTGCCTGAGGACCTCAAGAAGTTTCATGAGAATTTCTGAAGCTCACCATGTCAGTGCAGAGGACCTAACATTGACTCTCAAACCTAATCCCGGCATGACTGGGGTCTTACTGTCCAGCAGTGTCCAGTCCCAGCCTCAACCTCACAAAAATTCAGGATTGTATTTGCGTTGTTGTTGGAAGCACTCCCAGAATGAGGATGCTTCCTTTTGAGACTAAAAGGTGGTAGCGAACACTTTGTGCTCAGAGCATCCACGGGGGATGTCAGGTAACAGAGGATGGCATTTAGAAAAGTGGGCATTATTTAATAATGCTAATGACACCATTGGAGTCGCAGTTATCTGGTCCCCTCTGAGCAGGGCTGCTTGTTGGAAGGGTTTTGCACATGTATTTTTGGACTTCTGTACTTGTATCAAGCAGCTTCTGATTGCATAAACAAGAGTTATGACATGACTAAACAAGAGTTAATTAAAGGGAATATAAGGTACTAATTTTTCAGACTGAAGAGGAAGGATTGGGGTGGAGGGATGTCCTAAAGCAATGGTATTTTATCTAATGCCACCTACATGAAATGTATCCAGAAAGCATTGATTTTTCCATTGGAAGTTATACTTCACCTCATTTACTTAATTATTCTTAAAGGCAGAGGTTTAATGAAATTACTTTGTATAATAAATCATCAGGATTTGCCATCTGTGGAATGCCAGGGTTAACTGGCTGGAACTGAGAAAGAACCTCTGTCCTGCTTCTGTGACTCCTTTGTCATCATTCACAGCAGTGTGATTGGCACTGACTTGCAACCTGGATTGCTCATGTGGGTCCATAAATCGTGCTGTTCCTGTCTTCAGTGCCTCACCAGTTGACCAAGAATGCTTCCCAAACTCCTCTTCCATCCACTTCATCTGCTGGGCACAGCACTGGAAACCACTCGTGCATTCCTGCCACTGGAAGTTCCTCTCAGGACTGCTGGGAAGGGAGGGCTTGCTGGGCCTCAGGAATTCCAGGTGGAGAGGGGTTACCACAGCCTAAAGGCAGCCTTCTACTTGAGTTATTGTGGGACTAAATTAATAATTTCTTGTAGATGAGGCAGATTTATGTACAGCCAGGTAACGACTTTGAGCTCTTTCTCTGCACATTCCATGGGGCAGCCGCACTGCAGATTGTTCCGTCACTAATCCTAACCACTTCCAAAATCATCATGCTTTCATTACACTTTGTGACTGTTGCTTTAGGCAAATAACTCCACCATATGGGTAGATCTAGTGCACTGGGATGCATTAGATTCATAAAGGTTTCAATGCAAAGGTTAAATTGATGGGCAACATCACCTATTCTTCTTAGTGCAAATGAAAAGACCGAAAAGGCTTTTAAACTCAAAAGCATATCAGAGTATAAATCAAAACATTTTGCTTTCTAGAGCAGAGAGAGCAAAAAGCTTGGGATTTAACAGCAGGCGAAGAGAGCCAGTCTCTGCTCTCTGGCCCAGAGATGAGCTGCCAGGGCACAGATTGCTCCCCTGCAGCTCAGCTGCCTCACCTCCTGACCAGGATTGCCATGTCCAGACCATCCAGATGGTCCAGGGTGGGCAAACCCTTGAACCATGCCCAGGGACTGTCTGGGAGAGGGCTGCATGGCACTGGCCACAGGGATGGACATGGCAGACCAGTGCTCGGGTGCAGGGATGAGTTTGGCCAACCTGATCAGTCTGTGGAGTAGCTTTGGACTTGGAACACTTTCAGCAGAAAAAGGCTGGCTTATGAATGCCCTTAATCAGCTAAACTTCATCATGTGGACTCAGTATTTAACCCATTTTATTATGACTGCACAGTATATGACATATCAGTGGTCAAGTAACCTTTCCACCACTACCTTGGAAGAAAGCAGGGCAGGACAAACCTTTGCAATTACCCCAAATCTTGTTATGCTCTTGGATCATTTTGGTCTGGGAAACTCCATCCTGTTAGCCATCTGAGAGCATGGGAGTAAGAACAAACATCACGAAGGGTGTTTGACGTAGTTGCTAAATATTGTGAAACCTGTGGGGTCACAGTTACAAGAGGTGAAGCATAATTAAGGTTTGTTTTAATCACAGCACTCAAATATGGTGCAATAAGCAACCTTATAAATCTCTGTTAGAGTTAGGGTTTTCATTATGCTTTTAATGAAATACTGATTAGCCAGTGCTAATTGACATGAACCTTGAGCAGACAGCAGCAAATGAGAACAATCTGGCAACTGGCTGCTACCATGTGTTGGTTCTGTCCAGCCCTTCCTCACTGCAGGCTGGTGGGATGCCAGGGATGGAGTGAGGTGGTGGCAGTATTATAGGGTCTGTTCCATGGATTTCACTATTTAAAGTGTCTGTTATCTTCTTACTTTCTTCCTCTTCTAATTCCGCATTAATTGAGTTCGTTTCTTAGACCTGCTTCACTCACATTTCTGTTTGCTGACTTCTCTGGGCAACCAGTGGCTTTAGGCAGCCAAGTAAAATAGATTTGTCCTCAAGTCAACCATTGGTGAATAGATTTTATACATGGCTTGGTGGGTTTTCATAAGAACTTTTTAAGCTCAGTTCCTGTTTGCTCTCTGCTTGCTTCCAGGATTTTGTACAAGCTTAGCATTTTTGTTTATAATCAGTATATTGTATTTATGGTATGTCTGTCGCTGAAATGCAAGTACTAGATGAAATACTTTTATTGGAGGGTAGGTGCCTGACAGCTTTAGTGAGATTGACCTTTCAACTGTACTTCTAATCCTTAGGATTGCCTAGAAATTAAGTGGTTCCTTTGATTTTAAATGAAGATATTCATCCTAGGCACATAAGTCCAAGTTCCATCTTGAACCATCTTAACCTGACTTTCAGGAAGTCAGGTTAAAAGCCCAGAGCCAGCTGAAAATTAAGCTACTACTTAATTTATCTAAAGTTGATTTTTGATGGTTTGTTGCCCACTTTAAAATACATAGGCTGTTATCTCTTGCAGTGTAAACACTATGGAAAATGTCACATTTAATAAAAACCATAACCTCATTCTCAGTTTCATTTTAAATGAGTTTCATTATTTTACTCAATTTATTATTTATTCATGTATTCAAATATATTTATTCAGGGAAGGCAGAGATATTTTGATTAATTCAAAGACTAAATGCTCTGTACTTCTCATGCAAATTGGTGCAGGAAAAAAAAAGGAAAAAAGAGGTTAAAACTCTCTTTGTACTCTGAGGCCTAAATGCATCATCAGAATGTAATGAATGCTGTTTGTGCGCAGTCAAGTGAGGAATCATGTTATCATGAATCTCTCTCCATGGCTTTTATTATCATAGCAAAAATGAAATTCAGCACATGGGTTATATATCTGTTCAATGCTTATTTACAGACCCCATTTAGATGGGGAGTAAATGGTCAGATGAACCTTGCCAGTTACTCAGGTATTGCGGGATGACTCCAATATTTCTTTGCTGTTATTTCTAAAATCTACCCACCTTGCCTTTCTCAATTGAAATTTATTAATTAAGGAAAAAAAATAACAAACACAAAACAGCCTGCAAAGCAAGAGAAGTGGGATTTTCAAAAAGTACTCACCATTATAATAATTAATTCCCCTCTGAAGTGGGGAGTTAATCTCATTGACATGACTTTGCTGGGAGCAGAGCTCAGGCCAGCACTCAGCACTATTAACACGCAGAGCAGTGATGTGTGGTAAAGTTTGCACAGCTTGAAAGTATGTCCAGGCTGTGGGAATTTCAGCAGGGCAGAACCTTAAAGGGGCTTTGGACCAGGCCTGTTATTTTCAACTAAAATCACTTGTAGAATTTTCATAGAGTTAATTCAACTTTGGAAAAAAGCCTGGTGAATTTTGTTACTTTTGGTTTTCATACTTATTAGGAGTAATATGTGTACTTTTTAAAGCACAAATCCTGTGAGGAGCAGCTAAAGGAAGCTAAGGTTGTTTAACCTGGAGGAAAGGAGGCACACAGGGAACCTTCTTGTTCTCCACAAGTACCTGACAGGAGGTTGTTGCCAGGTGGGGGTCAGTCTCTTCTCCCAGTCATAGGACAAGAGGAAATGACCTCAAGTTGTGCCAGGTGAGTTTTAGATTGGATATTAGGAAAAATGTCTTTACTGAAAGGGTTGTCAAGTATTGGAATAGTTTGCTTGGAAAAGTGGTGGGTTGCCACCCCTAAAGGGGTTTAAAAGACATGACCAGCCTCAGCTGGGTCTGGTGATGTAGATGATGATGAGGGTGTAGCAACCATGGGCTCTTCTCCTGCTCATAGGCAATCAATCCAGGGTCAAGGTCCGGATGCCCAGGGGTCAGGAAACCTTATTCTGCATCATCCAGATCCTGCTGTTTCCCCTGTCTATTCTGTGGTTCTTGACAGGAAGGGAAATGCTGGCATCATATTGCAGAGTAATTTTGTTACATGATTCCCCATCTGCTGGGCCTGCCAAACAAACAAACATCTCATGTCTGAGAGATGAACGTGGAATGCTTCCATATAGCCTGCTGTAATGCAGGTTACTATTCACTGAATCACAGAATAGCAGAATGGTTTGGGTTGGAAGGGGCCTTGCAGATCACCTAGTTCCACCCCCTGCCATGGGCAGGGACACCTTTCACTAGTTGCTCAATGTCCCACCCAACCTGGACACTTGAACACTTCGGGGATGCGGCGTAATCCTGTCTCATGTGCGAGTCCCGGTTGTGTGCTGGGCTGCCTGCCTGAAAGGCTGGAATTTTTAATCTGATCCCCTTCATAGATATGGCTGGAAAAGGGTCCAAGGAAGTGGAAACCCAGTGCCTCTTTGCTGTGCAGTGAGTGACAGTGGCATGGGCCAGGTGTTCTCCTGAGCACCATCCAGATAACAACCTTTCCAACTGCAGGCTGAGAATTTCGCTCTCAGGTCTCTGTACCCATCTTTCTCTCTCATATTGTATTCGGTCCCCAGGAGGGAATTTCATTGACATTAACTGATCCTCTGTGCCTTATGGATCTGAAAGCAGAAATTCTGTGCTGAGATTGCCAGTCTGTGCATACAAAAAAAAGTCAGCCTGCTGCAGCCCTGTACAAATCACTGATAGAAATAGGAAGGCTTTTTTCTGGTTCTCCATAGATCAGCCCTTAAGCACCAGGTCAGGGGTCCCCACATCCTTGCGTGCACCACCAGGCAATATCCTGTCTTGTAGCAATTGTGTTCAATGTGGAAATTGATGTGAGTATGTAACAGCGAAGTTTCCAGCAGAGGCACCTGTTCCTCTTGACTGTGGTAAAGTCTCCCCAGCCACATGTTTATGCTGCAGTTCATCTGAACCATGAAGTGTAAAGCAGCTAATCTTTTTGATCAAAGTCTAAATTAGAATATTGAAGTAAGAGCATTCCTCATTCACTTAGAATATCTGTATTTCTCTATTGCATTAACAGGATTCTGCATTGCTAGTTTTTAACCTATGAGACACAACAAGGCAGTGGCTGTTTGTGCATCTAATCATAGTTCTGCTATATCAATAAGTTAAGGATATCCATCTGTCTACAGAAGCATGCCCTTCACATGGGATTTGCCCAAAATAAGAACTTGCTGTTCCAAAAATCTGGTTACAGAAATTGGAATGTTACTCAGAGCATGAGATACTGCCTTGACATGAACCTCCCACTGGCTCCTGGTGTCTGCAGAGGCAGAGAAAATGACCTGCAAGGTTGGGAAACCAGTCAGAACTTACCAATTGTTGATGTCTTAACTATGTTCTTCAAAGTGAGAGCTCTTAAAACAAACACCAGCACCAGAGAAAGCACCTGCAGAGCACTGTCAGTCTGTTGATCTAGATATCAGATTCTTATCTGTTTGCAGTTCTCAGTCACATCACTGTGTAAACGTTCAGGACTGGACTCATGCTTAGGATATCAAAATACTTGCCTTTGTCTTTTTTTTTCAACTTCTTTTGTGTGAAAACTTGGCTGTGAAACTTAATAACAAAACCCATGGGCAGCTCTCCTAATAATATAAATCTCCCTTGTGTCAGTGGGTCATTTGCTGAGCCCTTGGCAGGGTGCATTGCATCTTGCAAGAATTCTCATAACTTTCTCAGGTAGATATTTTCATAACTACTGGACAGTTTCCATCATTTGACACTGATGAAACAGAGCAGCCCTGTAGAGCCATACTCTGGAAACACTTGTAGATTTTTTTTGTTTTGTGGGGTTTTCTTTACAAAAAACTTCTGTGCATTCCCTCATTATACAAAGTGGTGCTTTCCTGTGAAATTGCTGTTGATGCTCTACCCTAAGGCGTTTGAAAGCAAACCTCTTACACCTGCCTTTGTAATGACAAGAACATTGCCATAAAGAGGCAAAGCATGGTAATGTTGTTTGTCTATATTCCCACTGTTTCTCATTTTCTTTGCATTTTAATTTGGGTTTGCTTAGTTTCCTCATTATTTTTACTATTTATTGGAACAACATTTACTAGTCTCAGCTAGCAATCAGCCCTTCATGGTTCTGGACATTGCACAAGCACAGTGGAGGAAATTCTGAATTCCTCGAAGTCTCTAATAAGCTTGACATTAGTTTTCATAAGGCCCATGATCCAAGCCACAGTCTTCTTGCAGTGCAATGTGGATGTGGTAGAAACTTGTGCTGTGCTTAATTCCAGCCTTGTCAATGGCACATTTTTCACTGAGCAATGAACTCAATAAGAAAATTGAAAATTGATGCAGAAAGGGAAACATTGGATGAGAAACTGTAAAAGCTTTATTTTGATTGTCTTGTTTCTTTGGTAGATTTACCACTTGCAGAAGCTGACGTTGATGACAGAAGACCAGGACACTGTTGAGTCAGACTGTTGTCAGTCTGTTGACTCTGCCACAGACTCACAACGTCAAAATGACCAAGTTTCACATTTATTGGGCAGTGATAATGTTTATGTGCTTCACAGTGAGCCTGAGAGTTTGTGATTCTGGGGACTTGCCATGCTCCTACACAGACATAAACTGTTTGCTTGTTCACAAGTGTCCCGAGTGAAAGGCTGCTGCTTTGTGTGACAGATGGGTTTGGGCTAATCATGTTTTTATTGGTGTTCACCTATTCAGTGTGCAGCAGTGAGAGCACTGCTGAGTGCTCTTCCTTAATCTCTAAGTAAAGCATGTGTTTTCTCTATCTGCAGGTCTTGCTAAGTTAAATATAAAAGATAGATTGTTGTGAGTAGTGAGCGGTACATTGTCTAGACTCAGACTTACAGCAACTGAGCCTGGGAATAATCTGTGTTTTCTCTGCTTTGTTGAGCCACAGAGGGAGCAATGCCTGATGACCACAACTAGAACTAGTCGAGTAGTTTCTTTTTCGGTTTTAATCACTTGCCATTTAAATGTCCAGAAGAGGCACTGATTTACAAGTCCTTTCAAAGTTCACACAAGGTTCAGGAAGGTCATGAGTGCACAGAAGGCAGGGCCTTTAGAAAAAGTAAAATGAGGGTGTCAGCACATGCATTTTAAAAATACGTCCATAAATTTCTCATCCAAAATTGTATTCATTATTCTTCACAGTAGCTGTATAGCTGTGAGCTGCCTATCAAATGACTCAGGTATCCTTGACATAAAATTTTGTTTTGTAAATAACATCCAAAAGTTCTAGAGAATCTTTTTAATAATCCCACCTCTGCCCAGCCTGTCTGATTCCAGATGCAGAGCTTTTAAAATCTCCATGAAGTGGTATGTTACATCCCTAGCTGCATCCCCACAATTTCACATATCCATACATTGTGTTGACTTTGTTAA
This sequence comes from Lanius collurio, assembly GCA_020086605.1. Taxonomy (NCBI): domain Eukaryota; kingdom Metazoa; phylum Chordata; class Aves; order Passeriformes; family Laniidae; genus Lanius; species Lanius collurio. The sequence continues at coordinate 3,074,464 of JACBWW010000005.1, forward strand.
TTTGGCAGCAAACCTGTCAGATTGGCCAGTTCTGGGAAACCAGGTAGTTAGAAATGCTCAAGGGTCCATAAGTCACAAAACACCAGTGTTTCCACAGACAGATCCATGAGTTTGGCTTTTCCAGTGTGGCCAATCCCAGTGGATGGGTCACTGACACTGCCTCTCCCAGCTCTGTCCCTGCTCTCCAGGTGGTTGGGTGACCTTGGGCAGGTGAAGAGACCCGTCACTACTCCATTGCAATGGCACAACAGTGAGAATTGGGTTCCTCTGTGGGCTTATTGTCTGCCTTGGCTCCTGGAAAGGGATAGCTCAGAACCCTTCTCCAGCTGCACGTCTTGCTCCCACTGATGGTGGCACTGGACAAGAGCATTCATGAGTCAACACCATAAAAAATTGCCAGGAGTTGGACACAGTCCGTGGATTTTCTATAAAAAAGTAATTATAGACTTTATTGCTGAGTGCCAAATCCATTTTTCCCTCTTCTGGGAGCTATTCAATAAACTTTATGTTCTGAGGTAGAGCAAAACTGTCCTAGTTTAATGCAGTGTTTTATGTATCTTCCCTGCACTCTAACACCTGATTGTTGCTAATAGCCCAGTGTGGATTTTCTTTTTCTTTTTCTTTCTATATTACATTAATAGGTCTGAAATGACCTGTGACTTGGCATTTCCCTCTGGACACTCACCCTTTCTTGCCCAGGAAAAAGCCAGTATCTCCAGGAGAAGTTGCTTGTACAGATTTGCCTTTTCAGGTGATTAGCATCTATGTTTATACTCCTGTCACAGAACCACCAGGCTTTGTTAGTGCAAGTTCTTGGGCATGAACCAGAACAAACCTAGAAATGAAAAACAATCCTACTGAAAATGAAAACCACATTCAAGGAACGCACATACAGAGCAACAAACTCAGAACTGAGGTTGTCACAGTGGTTTTCATTCACTGTGCCTTTCTTCACTGACACATTTCCACATTCATGATCTTCTGGCCACAGCTATATTTAATGCAGGGGGAAAAAAATGAAACAGACTTTAGCAGAATATCAAAAGAAATGCTTCTCAACAGAGAGGTGCACCAGGATTATAAAATACTTTCCTCCCCTAAAGCAAGTGTCCTTCAAAAACAAGACTAGGTGGTGCATTGAATTTGGCACACTATGATACTGCACAGCAGGAAGTAAAAACATCTTTTCTAGCTCACAGCTGTGATGGGGAAAAATTTTCAAAGGCTTTAAGAAGCAGTAAATCCCATATGCAGTTTCAAAAATAATAATCTCCATCCCACTGCAGGTGACACTCCCCAACACCCCAAACCAGGGTTTGGGATGAACCATCATCCTCTGCTGAGTAGACAGGCTGGGCAACTTCTGGCAGAAACCCTTCAGTCCTATAGAATCTCTGTGTAACATGGTGTGAGCTATGGGATTTCTTTTAGGGGTGAAAGTGATGGTATACATCACTTAATAACATCATAAATTCCCAAAGAGTCAAATTTTCAAAGCACTTGGAAATCAAGAGGAAATTTTTATTAACTTCAATAGCTTTTGAACTGGGCCTGTATGTGGGGAGTTTTGTTTTGACATTGCCTGAGACAGGGGGGAATTGGTTTTTTGATTGTACAGTACCAGACTGCAGGCTCTGCATCTGTGTTTTTTTTAATTCAGAACAACTCTGCTTTTATTAGATTTGTGTTATCTCTTATTTTACTACAATCTTTTTTGCATTTCATAAATATTAATTCCCCAGACAATCTCTTTTGTTTAGTAGTTTTAATCTATCACAGGCTTTTCCATTTTGCTTTCCTCTCCCATCCCAGAGAGATGTAATCCTCTGCCATCAAAAGCAAGAGCTTCTCCAAGGCAGCTCTTCAGCCCAGAGATGTAGGAGAGCAGTATTTCTGCTACGTATCATTTTTGTTTTCTTCTTTTTGTTCCTTCCCCTTCTAACACCAGTTCCAGGCTCTGATTTCACTTGCTTCCTTGGAGGGGACTCTTATGCTCCAGAAACACTTACCATATTTTCTCCTGTCATCCACGGACAGATATTTTAGACCATTCATTCATCTTTGCACTGATGTGGCAGTACCAGGCTGCTTTAGCCATTCAAACCCAGAAGGCTGTTCCCGGGCAGGTTGTGGTTTTGTTACTATTTGGAGGTTTTTTAATGGAATTGCTCAGGCTGCTTTTTTTCCTTCATGTTTTCCTTCACCTTCTGTGCTGTGTTTCTAGTTATTTTTAGTGCAATGAGTAAGTTGTGGTAGGCTGAAACAGGTAGGCAGAGTTGTAGTACTTCATTTAAGCTGTACCCAGTAACCAGCTTATTGATGCTACTTCTCCAAATCAGGCTTAATACTGTCCACCTATTCCAGAACAACTGTTTGCATCTCACCCTTCTCTTGTCTGCACTGAACCAGCATTTTCAAAACAAACAAACAAAAAAAATATCTAGCTTTTACTTTTTCCCATGAGCTTTGTAGATCAGTGAACTTTATGGTTTGGTTTTTCTTTTCAGTAACATATAGGCTGATTTTCAGGGCTGTGGCAAACTTATGTTATTAAATTTAAAAACAGAGCAACACTTGCAGCCCTTCTATTTTGTACTTCAAGTGATTTCTTTAAATCCCAGTACAGCATCTTGGAGTGTTCTGACTGTACGTAAATGGTGACTTTCTGTGAGATCTCAGTGACATTTAAGATAGTAGTTTTGATAAACAGAGAGCTGTATGTGTTACTGCAAAACATGCTACATATTTCCCAACAGGCAGTGCAAAATGTATGTTACTGATTTCTCACAGACATCAATGTGCCATGGAAGTTACACCCAAAGGTGAACCTCAGAAGAGTTGTTCAGGGAGGAAATCACAAGGAGGGAAAGGTGTAAGCCTAAACCGAGTGCTTTGAATATCTGTAATCTGCTGATTCCAGCATTCTTTACTGCCACAGTTTCTCAATCTGAATCTTGAGTCTCCAGTTTAATCCATTTACTTAACCTGTCTTCTAGAAACTTCAGGGAGGACAGATATTTGGAGATATCTCTTGTTCTGAAATTCTCCCAGAGCGGTACCAAGAGCCAGGGCTGAAGAATAAACCCCATTTCCCCTCTTAAGAAAAAGGCAAGATGACAGAAAATTGAAAGTTCTGGTAGCATTAGGTTGCCATGTCTTGAACCTGTCAGTTGTACTTGGACAGAGAAGAGGTGTGGGAAGAGGACAAGGTTCAGCTTGTGGAGATGGTAGAAGAATGCAGCAACACTGGACTGGTTCTTTGTGGCTGGCTTCTCACATGTGGAAAGTGGGGATGATGCTTTAAAAGTTTGCAGATTGATAAAGTACCAGGTAAGTACTGAGTGTTATTTTTATCCCAGACCTCGATCTGCAATAGCGGCTCCAGATGCAGCTTCAGGAGGAGTTATCCATCCTGCCAGCACCTGCAGATCCCTCTGCAGTTTGTCTGAGCTTTATTTGGGAATAAGCATTTATTTCCGTTGAATATGCATCTGTTGCCTTCAGTCCCTGATGAGGCTGGTCATAGCTGAAATATTCCCATGCTTTAGTGGACTCGGGTCTGCTCCACCACAGGGAGCTGAAGATCTCAGAGTACTTCCAAAAAGCTGTACTTTGAGGCTGCAGTTGTGCCCCTGAGATTTACTGATCTCAGTTGATCCACAAAAGCTAAGTGGGGAGTGGAAGATGGGAGGGGCCCAATCCTGTCTGCAATGGGTGAAGATGGAACAAAAAATATTGTTCGACTGATGTGCAGCGTCTTCATAGCTTAGCTGGCTGTTGAGCAGTTCAGGTTTTCTCAGTTAATCTTGGCAAGTGTTTTCTTCTCCTGGAAATAGTCCGAGTGAACCAGCAGTTTGCTCAGGTGGCCCTACTCTCTCCAGAGCTGCAGACAAGAGGACATGAATCATGAAAAGCAAAACAGGAGCAGATGTTCTGCTCCAGGTTTAAAGCAGCTGCTTTTTCTCAGTCTCTTAAAAATGCGTGTGTTTTGGAGCAGCCTTCTACTCATCCTGTTTAACATCCATGTCTTGCTTTGGAAATGTTTGCATCTTCCCACTCTTCTCCCAGCCTTTCCATGGGTTTGAAAGTTCAGCTTGAGCTTCAGTGGTGTCAAGGGCAGCTTGCAAAAGGGGCTGATAAATGAAGAGCAGTTGAGGAGAGAGAGGGAAGACCAGGGAGAGACACGAGTGGAAAAGAAGCGCAGGCAGGAGGAAGAGTTAAGGCTAACCTTAAAATAACTGAGATTACCTTATACCCTGTATTGCATTAACCAGGGCTGAGTGAACATGGTGGTGTTAATAAGGTGAGTTAAGAGGCCACAACCACTTCTGAAGGGCACTGGGAAGAGGGACTGAAATTGTGGGCTTGGACTTGCAGGTGCATAAAGAGAGGTGGTGGAGAGCTGGAATAAGAGAGTGCCTGGGAAAGCAGAATAAATTGAAAGGAATGACAGTTTGTTCCTGGAAGCACTGGATCCCACATACTGCTTTCCCCTGTGAACAAAGTTTATTTTTAAACAAACAAAGCCAGAGATAAAGTTAGGTCATGTAGCAGGAAGCGAATGAAAGCGTAGGAGACATTGGAAAGAGGCTTTGTGAGACTTCCCTGCTCATGCTAGCTGGGATGCACATCAGTTGGAAGATACCCATGGGATGGATTGCAAGAATGGACACAGAGACACCAGATCGAGTGTTTAAGTGTGGTCCTTACAAATGGGCCTTCGTGCAGTGACCTGCTCCAGCTAGGATCAACCACCAGAAGGGATTTAGAAACAGCAGAATAAGCAGACTTTCATGAAATCAGTTTTACATTTGAAATGCAAAACAAAGAGGGTTGAAAGCAGTTGGATGTCATTGTTAATCCCTAGGTCAGCTGTGCTGATATATCTCATAAAAGACAGGATACATTCAAAGAGCAAAATCCACTGTTAATTATCAGCGTGTTTGCGGAGGCGTTTGTGCCATGGAAGCACCCCCATGAGCTGAAGGGCACAGAGCACTTGGCAGCTCTCCCTGCCTTGAGAAGACAGGTCCTGCAGCCGGCAACACTGCAGGGTGGAGGAGAAACCTTTAACTCTTCATTCATGGATCCAGTGGGTGGAAGCTCCTGCAGAAAGAGTCTAAAATGACAGCTCTCTTAGCAAGAAACTGTAATTTAGGTTTACTTCTTCTGTCAGGAATATCAGCTCTTCCTGCACTGTGTGAATTTGTCACTTTTCCCTGCTCCTAAGCCCATGTCACTTGGCAGCTCTGGAGAAGGACAGCCTCTATTCAATGAGCCAGGACATCATCAACTGCCAGTGTTTCTCAGGAGCCATCGGACATCTCTTGACTGAAATCATCAGGGAGGTGGCAGCAATTCCAGGTACTGACTGAGTGGACACCATGGATGCTTCTCACACCACCCTACTAAGGAAAATCAGCAGTAGTGTGTTTTCCCTCCACTGTGCCACTGAATTTTTTCAGTCCCACCTGCTTACATGTCAGAATGTGTTTCAGTGCTTCAGTACAGCTTGGGAGCACCCATGAGCCCTGGTCTGTGACCCACATAAATGTGTGTGCCATCTGGGTGCTTACTGCTTGGCTGTGGGTAGGATGTATGTATAAAGGGAGATATATGCATTCCTGCCCAGCTTATTGGCATTATTTGTTAGTCAAAGACAAAATAAGCAGCTTATGAAAGCAAAAGTCCTGGGAACTGTAACAGACTGGTAAGGGTGGGCAAGCAGAAGTCAGTGGTAGCTGGGCTATTGCTGGCCAAGCAGTCAGCTTCCCCATAAGCACATTCCCAAGGCTGCAGTAACAACAAGCAGCCCGGTGAGTGTAAACTGCCAGGCTCTGTGTTCTGCCTGAGCTGAGGGGAAGCTGCCCCTGTGAGCAGCTCAAGGCCAAGCCCTCCCTCTGCCACATGAGGAGCCCCGTGGAGGTGGAACAGGCTGGCCCTGTGTGCGGGACAGAGCCGCCCTGTTCCCCACGGCACAGCAGCGGGCACGTTTCCATGGAGCACACGGGCGCTTTGCCACAGAGCACACGCTCCTGGCTCCCTGAGCCCTGCAGCTGAATGCCTCGGCTCACTCCTGGCTGTCAGGCCATGTCCCTTTGGGCTGCGACTTGGCACCTCTCCGCCTTGCCTCGCTGCTCAGGGAGAGGGGAGATCTTCCCGATTTTTCCATGCCCTCCACGCTCGCCAAGGCCATGAGTGCCTGCTTGGTGCTGCAGGCATGTTAGCTCAGGGACAGCGGGGAGCTGCTCCAGGGGGCTTTGCATGCAGAGCAAGAGCTAGCTGGAAACTGAGTCCTGAAGCTCTGTTTTCTTCCGATCTTTGCTGGCATGCTCTAGCTGCAGGTGGGATAAGGCGGGTGACAAGGGTGCGAGAGCAGGGAAGAGGGAGCCAGCCCTTTCAGCAGATAGAGGGGGAGCTGATGAGATGCTGGCATGCCTTCAGCATCTGTGAAAGGAGCAGAGAGCAAGGAGACAGTGCTTGGCTGCAGCCAGAGAAGTATTGCAAAAGTCTGAGCTCAGAGGGGCCTTTTATGCTCATTTTCTTTGGGAAGTTTAAAAAAATTGAGCATTTTAAAAAAAAGGAAAAGAAGATGATGTGCTATTTCTTTCAGGCTGTAGTTGAGGTAACAGTTTGAAAAAAATAGCTGCCATTTAAAGAAATACTAAGAATTTGTTCTTCTATTGTAAAGCAACATTTAGTATGGAGTCCCTAAATGGATCTGTTATTAGATGAGACAGAGAACCCTTAGAAATCACAGTAAACACAGCTGTAGAGATGAGGAAAATGAATGAGGCATCATGCTAATATTTGTACCTTTCAGTTGTCTTGAATGGCTGATGAAAGGGACTTTTAATATTGTCCTCATGCTCTGACATAGGGACAATTAATGTAGCAAGTCAGATGCTTGAAAATGCAACCAAGTCACCCTAGGCTTGTCAGAATTTAAAGGATATTACCTAGGTGTATTTTCTGCTCTTTTATTGCTGTGCTGAGGATGTACAGGAACTCAGGAAGACTGGAAGTTTCCAGCAAGGGCCTGGTGGTCAGATCCACAGAATGTTGGATGTTGTCTGCATGGAGCTGGCACAGTGGATGGAGCATGCTGGCACTTGGGAAGAGGTGTCAGTGGCCAACAGGGAGAGCAGCCTTATGCATGCATTCTTTGCTTCCCAGAGAAGCCTGTGGTGGAATCACTTGTGGTTGGCTACTGGCAGTGGGCTTGTTTTGGTGCACAAAGACTGAAACAGTGGGGGGTTTTAACAAAAACAAAATATTGAAAAAGCAAGTTATTTCCTTTCCTGGTCATGGTTCATCTTCTGTCTTTTGTCCTGGTCCCTCTTTGGGCCCAGTCTTGACAGGATTATAGCTAGGTTAAAGGACTACTTACTGCTGGCTGGTTTGGGACTGAGCATCCTCGGGATTGGAGTCATTGGTGTTTATCTCAATAAAGAATAAATCAGACCTAGGGAGCTATTGATGAAACAGGTTTTCCATGTTAACCCAGAATCTTATTTCTGTGCTACATTCTGCAGCAGGAAGGTTTCCTGGAAAGCGTGTTGTAATTAAGATTATAAATTAATGCTAGCATTTTAGTATAAGAGGCCTTTTGTCTTTTCAAGCAGGAGGTCATCTAATTCTTTTTGTACAGCAGCAGAAAGGTGAAAAGTTTCCGGTTAACTGTAATTAAGGCCATGGAGAATGAGCAACCCTGGTTAGTCACCTTCTGTGAGCATTAGTGAGCAGCACAGCCAAACGTGCCAGAAAAAGTTACCTTAGAACAGCAAGGTTTAGTCTGAGCAAAATATAACCTTACCAAGGGGAAGTAAAATAAATTCAATGTTAATTTGTAATAGTTTAGTCACGGAGAAGAATATCATTACCCAAAGGATTTAGGTATTTTGCCAGTCTGCGTCAGGATGAATTCATCTAGACCATTACAAGAAAAGAGAGTCATATTGAGACAGGAGATGAAATCTGTTCTTGTTTCTGACACTGGCCTGCTGGGAGGGTGAGATTAGCTCTCTCTGTCTCCTCTGGACCTTGGCACCATCCAGTTAGATAGAAGCAAGGCTCACAGGGCAGAGCTTACAGCAGGCATGGCAGGCATCAGCACTCCTTCTTCCAGCTTCTTACCTTAAAAATAACAGCATGGCATTTTTCAGGGCCTGGACCTGCATCCCTGACCCACAGGAGCTGCATTCACCTGACCTGCTCAGAGATACTGGAAGGGACATCCCACAGTGTCCCATTCCGACCAAATGTCTGCTCAGGTTAGGGAACAGGAACTCAACATGCTAAACACATAATTGCAGGGTTCCCCTCTCCTTGAGGGGGTTGCTAAAGCCTGTGAATTATATGTAATGAAACCAGATATTGCAGCAACTCTCCTGCTTCTCCTATTTGGGTTTCAAAAGCTCTGCAGCAATATTGGTGTGTTGCACACTGAGTTAAAAATTGGAAACATATTACCCTGATTTAGCATGGGACTGAGTAAATTGTATTCACTTAAAATAGCAGATATCCTGCTGAGAAGTAAATAAGTATGTCAACTCGACTGTGTGACACCCAAGCTGCAACCCAGAGGTACAGGAGGAGGATTTGTGTTACTGAGAAATCCATAAACATTGGCTTCAGAGCTGCTGGGGAGAGCAGGGCACATGTGTCCCAGGCAACTCCAGGCATTCAGACCTGCTGCATCTCCTCCCCACGTTCTGTGCAGGGTTTCACACATGGTTTCTGTCTTGAGCTCCTGTCTTGTCTCTGCCCACCCTGGAGTTTGACAGTGTTGCCTTTTCCTCAGGGAAGTTTCTTTTGCTGCACCAACTGGCCCCTGCCTGTTGGCTCCACGGTGTTTGCTGAAAGCCTTGCTCCTACAGTGTGTGCAGGTTTATGGCAGCAAGCTTAGCTTACAGAAGCCACCATCCCAGGTCTGCAAAGCTTCAAGGACCTGCAAGAAAACACCTGCCTGTCTGGTGGGATTATTTGAGTCCCTCTCCCTTCTTGGGCAGGTGGATGTTCCCCATGCTGGACATTCTTCATTCTGTTTCAGCACACCTATATCTTACCTTTCTGTTTAGATTTATCCTGTATCTGAGTCTCTCTTGTTCAGCTCTATTGCTACTTGTCCTAGCCAGACTGAGTCCAAATTATTCCTTTCCTCCTCATGGAATTTCTTATGTATTTTTGTATTTATGAATCTACTCTGTTTCCCTACTCCACCCAGTTTATCTCACCCCTGCAACCACAACGCCTTGCAACAGAGAAACAAATGTCAGTTTTTCCATTGTCTCCTAGATGCCAGCTAAGCTGAAATGTAGTTTCTTACTCTGTTTTTTAAGGGCTACTCCCATCTCCACCCTGGCTGATTCTGTGCATCACCAGCCCAGTGCTCCTCCTGGTGCATCATTTGCAGATGCATGGCATGCCTTTTCCTAATCAATTCTCAAGCCTTTCCTTAAAAATCATATCTACAGCTCCCACAGTAAAGATGTCATAGCAGAGTGCAGCAGCTATAGGTCACTTGCTTGGCTTCGAGCTTCCCAACCCATGTGCTTGTCCCTGAGTTTGGGTTGTCCCAGTTTATGTTTCATCTATGCCCCGACTGTAACCTGGCAGTTGTGAGATAAAACCCTGTCTGCAGTCCCTGGTGACTTGGAGACAGTTCTGCAAGCCTGACTCTTTCCCAAGCACCTGTGGGCAACAGTAGTGTATCCTTGGGAAGGGAGGGTTAGAAGGACAGTGGCTGTGTCCCTGTGTGTTACAGGTTCCATGCACAGGTCCAGAGAGCACGAGCTCAGCCCCAGCCATCAGATATGCACACATCTGTCCATGTGTGTGTGTTGGAGGGGAAAGGACAGAGAGTTTTCATTTTAAAATTAAATTATACGATAGCCAGGCCTTTCAGCTTTTTAATGCAAACAGTGATTTATCGATGCACTTAAAGAACAAGCCAGGAGCAAAGAGATTCATCACGCCCTGTCCTTTTGTGTCAGAGCGGCAGCAAGCGGCTGTGGCAGCAGTGCAGAGGGGTCGGGTCCCAGCACAGAGCCTCTGCCATGGGAAGGCAGCACAGCTCCATCACCCTCACCCCATCATGGCTGCTGAGGTCCCAGCCTGGGGTTTCATCCATTTCTTCTTGCTGTGAGAGAAAAAAAACCAAAAGGATTGACCATCTATTCCCCTTCTCCTTCTTCCTTTCTTTGGCTGCTGGAAAGTCAGGGCAAAGTGCTCTTGGTACATGCAACAGGAAGCTCCACACTCATATTCTATAAATAAAATTCCAATAAACCCACCAACATGAAGATGGCTTGCTTTAAGCGTTCCCAACTCAAGGCTTCTCCAGCCTTCCTGACAGTTTCTTACCTCTTGCATGTATTGCAATTAAACTCAGTCACTTCAGTTTTTCCAGCCTCGTGTTTGTATTATTCCCCCAGAGCTTCAGAACAGCAACATGCATAGCAGCACATCCTTCACCCTCGATGTGCCAAGGCCATAGGTCTTTCTGCTTGCTCTTCCTGGGGACTTCCAACTTTTTCCTCTCCTTGTTCAGAGGAGACACTTTACTTTATAAGATACATACATTTATCCTATTAGCCCCAAACTCTATGTACAGTGTAAGTCCTGATACAAATAGTTCCTAGCACAGAGAATGAGAGTGGACAGGCTTCCACAGATTTTTAGGATTATACAGGAGGAGGTGGCATTGAAAGGGGGGCTGTCTCTTTTCTTCCTGAATCTGTATTTTGTTGTGTGACAGAGTTTTAGCCTGATTAAAAAGCTGGTGTCATTTGGTGTCAGTCTCTGATTTTTCAAGATTTTGCAACATTTAGCTTCCCTGTGGTATTTTACTTTCTGTCCAAGATGAAAAGGCCAATACTTTAAGACCTAGCTGTGACTTTTTCCCAGGAAAGTATCAGCATCTAATGTGGCTGCATTTATGTCTGTTGCTAGATCAGTGTGGTTTTTTTCCAGCACCCAACTAGTACTTGTCTAGTACCTGGACAAAGAGGAGTGAGTGCCAAAGTCAATGCATATTTGGGGGTTGCCATTAATCAACTCAGTGTAGTCCCTACAGTAATCCCTACAGCTGGATTATCTCATCCTTCTCTGCTGTACCCTTCTCTGAGTGCACACAGGCACACATGGAGAAAGTTGGGGATAGGCACAGGAAGAAGAAGGAGGGAATGTATGAAGCAATTCAGGATGTTTGGCAACACAGTGTTAGCAGCTACTGTGTATGACTGTTTTACTCTCAAGAGCTTTGATTCTTCTTTTCATAGCCCTGGTGCATTCTCTGTAGTGGGAACTGAAAATTGTCTGGTTATCTTGGTGTGCAATACAAAGAATTGGAAAAAAAAAAAGCATATTTAGCCTAATCTCTCTATAGGGCAATAAGTTCAATGCATGAAATGGAGAAAAGAGGACAGCTTTGTAATATTTCAAGAGTTTCCTTTAGAGGATATAATTTGCTTCTAAAATGTTCTCGCTTAGTAAAAATGCTCCTAAGTTAATATTAGTTGTATCTTCTATTATCCAGCCACTCTGTAGAGACATTTTCATAGCAAATTCATATTCCAGTTTGTCTGTCCACAAGTTCTCAGGGAAGATGTAAAGCATTTCCATCTCCAGTACACACATGTACTTTCTCTCGACAAATATTAATTGAGTTTTGATGTGCTTCTCATTTGAGTGCTCAAAGTTTTTGAAAAAGTTAAGTCAAAAATAATATGCTATGAAATGTGAAGTAAATCAAAGTATGAAAAGCAGCAAAGCTATTGCTTTTAAAAAAATTGTTGCAGTTCAGGTCAGCTGAATAAAACACCTTTATCGAAAACACAATTGTTCTTTTAGATATGGTGTTTTGATTCACAGAGCTACAATTATCTGACTGTCATCTGTAGAAATCTGCACAGAATAATAATTATTTGTGATGATTTGAGAAATGCTTGGACTGTCAAGTATGAAAAATTGCTAGTTCCCCATTGTTTTCTAGTGCTGAACATTTTTAAGAATACAATCTAGAACTTGGTGTATAGCACATATATACCCTAAGTAGGGTAGTTATGGATGCAAATGGTAAAAGCCAAGTCTTAAAATAGTCTAAACCATACTTTGTAACTTTAAGGCTCTCCATCAAGGTTGCAAGAACCTTATTCACACCTTTCATGTGAAAACAGGATTGGAAACATGCTTGCATGTAACCTCATGCTCAAAAAACCCCCACCCTTTTAACATCTGGGAAAACAAAAGTAATACTGAAAACCATTTTGTATATTGAGCAACAAACACCTCCTAGGACTCATATGGTGTAATTGGTGGGCTGGGGGAAGGAGAGCTGGTAATAACTGAGATTTCAGACAGCTGAAAGGCTCTCTCAGTGTCACAAAACCAGGACCATTAGTGCCACCTATAGTTAGTCTGTCTGACACTTCTCACTTTAAGACTTCTTTCTGTGGATTCTGAGGCTGCTGCACACACTCCGTCTGAACAAACACTATTAAGAATAATTCGGTGGAGATAAGCTCTGGTTTTAACAGTGCTGGATAGACCCAGCTGGGTGTCAGCTGGTTTTCAGTCGATGGACCACAGATGAGAGGAACTCCACAGCAATTCGCACAGTTCTAGCATAGGACACAAACCAAACCTCCAAACACGAAGGTAACTGAAGAATTAAAGACAGATGCAAAGTCTTCGTTAATGCTGAATTGAAGGGAATAACCAATTTAGCAAGGAATGGGACTGCAAACCCCATTCACAATATTTATCCTCATTATTCCACTCTAAACTAATTTGGATAATTCTACCCTTCAGTCTGCCATGATCAAATGTCATGTGAGCAGTCCCAGCATAGGCTGGGTGTGAGCCTGGTTGCAGTAATTTAGAACTAGCTGCAGGCAGTGCAACAGAAATAAGCAAAACCCTGCCTGGTAAATGTAAGGGCTACTTCTTTCCATGATAATTTTCTATAGTGAGGCAGAATTTAATTAATGGGCTTTTTGAGTGACACTTCAGTATTTCCATCCTTCTATTAAAAAACTGCTTTCAATGCAGGTACCTGTGAATTGAATTGATCTCTGCACCTAGTTTTCAGCACACTACTACATTCAGGAAAAAAAATTAAAAATTCCTTGTGTTTAAATCTGTACTTGCTGCTTGGCCATCAAGCTTGGAAAGGTCTTCAAAGATTACTTTATCCTGCTGTGCCTAAGTAACCAGAAGGAAATACCTCCCATCTCATTACTCTGGTTTACCTTGAATAACCTTTGCCTGTAATGAGTTGATGACTGCCGGTTGGTCAGCATATGCATTTCTGGTCAATGTATTCTCTAACGCTCTCCACAAAAAGCTCTCCTGCCCACCCTGCACACAACACACCCCCCTTCCCCTGAACAGAAGACAGAGCATAGTGTGCTAGACTTGCCTCCCTTGCTGGTACTTTGGGACTGATGGAAATGAGAAGCTTCTGGGATCAGAGTGTCCCCACACTACTTTTTTCTTTTCCTTCTTTTAATGCCACTGAGCTTAGAAGTCTCCCGCTGCTCATGTTGCTTCACTGTTCAACTTGGTTGCTGCATCAGAAAAGGAAGGAAAGCTTTGATCTTGACATGCCCTTCTTCTCTGTCCCCCTTTACAACTTCTGCAGGAAAACAAAAACATGATTAGGTGCATCTGTGGTGTCAGTCCTTTCAGGGAAGAACAGCTACTTTTATCAGATGTCTTTCAAAAACCTTTAATGCCCTGATGAAGTCCAAGTCGAACTGTCAGAGGACAGGCCCGAGCACTGGCTTTATCACCATCCCCACACTGCTCTCAGGGCAATCTGCACACAGGCTTAAAAGCGTCCTCTCCCAAAGTGGATTTAGGCCATTACTTATTGTAGTTTCTAGAACTGAGGGAGCAGCAGGGACCTCTGGTAATGACCACAGACACAACCATCAGTGTCCAGGCAGCAGCTGCACGCTCACGACTGCTGTAGCCACATCTGTAACAGCTTTGGAGGAAGACAGTCCATGACCCTAATTGTTTGTATTGCCCTTCACCATCCATGAGTTTAAAGATTTCTATCCCTTGGATCTTCTCTCTGGCTGCTTAAATTTGTGGGGTTTCCTTTTCTCATTAGCTGTGAGCACATTTGTATTTTTACCCTGGCCAAGTAGACCTCCAGTTTAAATAAATGTACTTCTAGTCTCATTTAAACTTACTGCTTCCCTGGTTCCCCGCACCAGCTTCAGGGCTGAAATTGTTACGTGGCTTAAAAGCCTTGCCTGTAACTTAAAATGAAAAGGAACAATATGCTATTGCATAGTTTCAAAATACTAAATTGAAAATGCATGGTGCTGTAGACTCAAGGGGCCACAGAGCATGTCCTCTGTGCAAAGGAGAGTTTGGTGGTTCTTTCAGGATTCCATTAAAGGTGCTTTACCTGACCTTCCACTAGAGCAGGGTGAATGTGGCTTTCCTATCAGCCACTCCTTCAGTGAGAGGGCTATTCCCATCAAACCTTGAGGAGAGCCAGCAGGACTCTTTGTGTCTGTGGGGGAAGCAGGTAGGTCAGCTCTTCCAGCGTGCATCAGGTGTGTTAGTCAGCCACAATAGAAATGGGCTTTGATACAGTTGGCATTGTTCTAAGACAGTCACTAAACTGGCCTTTTTTGGTTTGTTTTGGTTTTTTTTTTAAATAAACTGAAGTCAGTAGGATAAAATAAAAAGGAAGTTGAACTTTCTATTTCCTACATGGCCCTTCATCCATCAGCCTTACCAGATGGTGCTGTCTTTGATGGGAATAAGACAATCCCCTTTTACTCTTGCATTGCTATTTAATATGTGTTCTGTGTGGCTCCAGGCAAGCCAGAGCACATGCACAGCTCACCCTGGGGTGCTGCTGTATACTTAAATGTAAATGTAGCTGACCAAACTTTTATGCCACTTCTTAATATTTTTTTCCATGTTAAAAAGAGCGAGAGGAAAGTACCACTTGAAAATGTACCACTTGAAAATGCACAAGTGTAATATTCTAAATGAATTTAATGTAGTACAATCTCATTTGCAATTGCAAATACTAAGGCTGCGTTTTCCCCCTTACTCTAAATGTCTGAAAATCTCATTAATGTTAATGTATGGGGGAGAAGTGCTTAGCCTATTGATGGAGGAATGAAATCAGGAGCAAAGCACAGCTCTACAAAGATTCATCTGCAGATTAGGGTCTGAAGCAACCATTAGATTATCAAATCTGACCTTCTATCTAATACAGACCATAGATTCTCATCCACTTAATTCTGTATTTATCCTAAGAACAGCACCAGAAAATCAAATACAGTGCATTAACATATTATAATGTAGCAATATATTCAGGCACTTCTCTTTTTTTTAACTCTAATACCAGAGGCAAACAGCACTACCGTGTTATATGATTTATGATGAAAATCATCAGAAAGAGAGATTTCAGCTTTTTATCTGCTGCAAAGGAGAATTTGTATGTCTGAGTGTTTGTATAGGGTTTTGTTTAGTTCTTTGAAGATTATTCACTGGTAACTCTAACCAGTATAGAGCTGGTTGAGAACCATGACTTCTGTTTTGCGCTGATGACATCATAAATTGAAATAGGGATTTTTAAATTTTTTTAACAGAAAAAGTAATTTTCTTGAAAAATCTGTGTGGGCCTTGACAACTGCTTTCTAACATCTTATTTGGAAACTTCTCACCAGTCAGTTTTCCTAGAAAGCACGCAGCTCATTTCACAGCTGTCTTCTCATCTCTTTGACTATAACATAAACTGCCCTTGAAGTGCACCTGCGAGGTATCCAGGGGGAACCCACACACACTCAAAAGACAAGACAAGCTGTCTGAAAGAGCTGCACTGGGCTACTGCACATTTTAACCACTAGCCAGCATTTTACTGAACAGAGGGGCAAAAGAGATGAGGACAGTATCAGGGAATTCAGAGGAGAAGTGGTGGGTGGCTCTGTGCAAAACACAGAGGTCCCAGGCTTGGCACATATGCACTCTCTTGAAGGAAAAGTCCTCCTGCCTAAAATGGAGCTGCACCGGCCCCTTGGTGTCGCTTATCCCCTGAAAACATTTCTCTGCAGCCCACCACCGCCCAGACAGAGGGAGAGTATCTGTTACATGCTGCAAAAGCTTTTGCTGCCCCTTGGATGGGTGAAACTTGGGCTCTTAGGGCTCATCTGCAACAATGCAATTTCTATTTCCTTTCTCTCCAAAGCTCAGCAATCCTGTGAGTGGCTTGGTCCCATCTTGGAGTTTCATTTGGGTTTTGACTCTAAAGTTTATTTGGATCCTGTTCTCCAAGTTTTGTTGGGTTCTTAAAGGATGAATTGTGGCTAAGCACTGCTATTGAAAGTAGAGATTTGAACCCATGATTGCAGGAACTGGAGGTTCAGTATGAACTCCCAAGATAGTGCAAAACCATTTGCCAAGGACAAAAGATTTTGCCTGGCATATACTGTTTTTTCTGGTATACTGACAGGAAGACCCCTATAACCAAAGGAACACACATAGCAGGTGTATAGAGTCTCCATTGCCTCAAATACTTCTTCTCAGGGTCCTGTGATTCATGTTAATTCAACAAGAAGGGACTAGATAAATCAAATAGGAAGGTCAATACTTGCCTTAATTCTTGTCTTTGAGGCTAAATTAATTATTGAGCATAAGGCGCTTTGAAATTCACAGGTAAATGGTGTTAAATAAATGTAAATAACATTACTAAAATCTTTCCACTGTTGCTTTGATACAGTTTATTCTCAATATGTAATGTTATTTGTAGCAGTGAGGACAGGGCTGCACAGCAAAACCCCATGCCATGTAGAGACACCTCTGAATAACAAACACAGGAGCCCTGCACTGGCATGGTCCTCATAGCTGAATGAATTTTCCTCTTGGAGAGTATCAGGAATATCCAGAATATCAGAATAATATCAGGAATAATTTATTCTGGTCACAGACATATAAGCCATATTCAAGGTCATAGCCAAGAAACATGACTATTAAATTCTCTAACATAGAAGACACCAGTAAGAACAACACACACTGTTTCCATTTTGTCAAATTTTCCAGCTCTGGTATCTTCCTACCCCATCTCAGCAGCAAAAAGTCTAGTACTGCTGTAGCTGTGGTTTGGGCTGCAGAGTGGAGGCAAGATTTGTTTTCCAGGCCTAAGAAAAGCAGTGACCACATCTCAGGATGAGGGTCCAGTAAATACACTTGCCACCATGCTGTGTGATCACTTGTGCTGCTTCATGCTGTCTTCAAAGCAAAGCTCTGGATGCTGTGTGAACAGCATTTAATTAGTGTGTATCAAGAAGTTTGGAGACAAAAAGAGTTTATCTTCTAGAATAGTAACAGTTGTACTCAGCCACACAATGAATTATTCCATGCAGTGGAAGATCTGCTTTTCTATGAACTTGTATATTAAGCAAAAAAGGCAGTGAGAGTTTCCCAGCCCTTGACCTACTGGTGCCTGTGCTTCCTTTGCAGTTGTCCAACACAGCAATTCTTTATCAGATCAGACGAGACCAAGTGACAGACACGTGCCGAGCAAACAGCGTGTCCAACAGGAAGCGCCGTGTGTTGACACCCAACGATCTCAAGCACCTGGTCGTGGATGAAGATCATGAAATGATCTATTGCTATGTTCCTAAAGTGGCCTGCACAAACTGGAAGAGAGTCATGATGGTTTTGACGGGAAGAGGCAAATACAGCGATCCAATGGAAATCCCGGCCAACGAAGCCCACGTGTCTTCCAACCTGAAGACTCTCAACCAATACAGCATCCCAGAGATCAACCACCGCTTGAAAAACTACATGAAGTTCCTCTTTGTTCGTGAGCCTTTCGAAAGACTGGTGTCAGCCTACAGGAACAAGTTTACCCAGAAGTACAACACTTCCTTCCACAAGCGATACGGCACCAAGATTGTGAGGCGCCAGAGGAAAAACGCAACCCAGGAAGCTCTGCGGAAAGGTGATGACGTGAAATTTGAAGAGTTTGTGGCATATCTCATCGACCCACACACCCAAAGAGAAGAGCCCTTCAACGAGCACTGGCAGACTGTGTACTCCCTCTGCCACCCTTGCCACATCCACTACGACCTCATAGGAAAGTACGAAACACTCGAAGAGGATTCGAATTACATTCTCCAGCTGGCGGGAGTCGGCAACTACCTGAAATTCCCCACCTATGCAAAGTCTACGAGAACTACTGATGAAATGACCACAGAATTCTTCCAGAACATCAGCTCCTTGCACCAAACACAGCTGTATGAAGTCTACAAACTTGATTTTTTAATGTTTAATTACTCAGTGCCAAGCTACCTGAAATTGGAATGAGGGATGGGTTGGGGGGAAAGAGGGGAGAGAAAGCCTGTTTTATTTAAGATTTTTATTTGTCATAATAAATATGGAGAATGGGTTATTTTGTAAATTAATATTTTCTTTTTTGAATGATGCTGCGAGCAGCACAGTCAAAATTATTTAAATCAATTGTAAGAAAGGACAGCTCTCTTTGCAGGGTAACGGGATTGTGACGATCTAGCTGTAGAAATGAATAATACTGCTACACTGTTTAAACAAATGTTAATTGTGTTCTGGTGAATTTCATTGATCTTGCATTCCTCCAGTTCTAATTAATGTTATTTATACTTATTTAAAACATTGTCTCTTGGTAGGTTTCACTTCAGCAGCAGAGATAAGATAACATGTGGACAAAAGGAGTCTGTTTTTGTGCTTTTCTTGATTCAGCTTGTTTTGGGTAATAATATTCTTCCATTAGCCATTGATGCAGGTAAATATGGGAATGGTTCCAGGTACCACATGCTTTGAGAAGAGTGGTGAAAATAAGTTCTTTAGAAAGTGATGTTGCACTCAATACTAGTACAAAATGTATCTTTCTAGGCCTTTCTAGGCCAGAACAGGAAAAGTAACTCAGATTTGGGTAGATTCATGATATCTAAAACATATGACTGAAAGAAATGTGAATGTATTCCTTAGGAAGAGAAACCATGAACATTTATAAGTCTTAATGAGTTTATGGAGAATGTGACTATCTCCATTTGTCTCTTATTTTGAAGCCTCCTAGCCCAAATGAATTGGGGATGGGCCGTCAGAAAATAATCAGCATTCAGAAAGTGACTGTAAGAGATTTTTGAATGCCCAAAGCAATTGGCATTTACTTAATTCATATCCAGGATGGGACTGTGGGGACCTCCATCCTCTTCAAGTCATGCCTTCCTCATTGATCTTAAGATGGGCAACCAAAACTGGCTCAAGAAACACCAGTCATGGTATGTTGCTATAAGTGATCTGGGCATGCCATTTGAAAAGTCAAGAAGTCATCTTCATGTTGATTGTCTAAGCATGCAAGGCAATTAAAAAGGTCTCCTCTTCCTACATGCTGGTTTCATGGCTTTTTCCTAGGGAGAAGAAGAAGTCTTCGTTTTTAGTTGATGCCTAAATGCCATTGACAGGGATTTTTCTAAGTTCCAGTGGGCTAGAAATTCATCTGTCACCTCTAGTGTAAGACCATGACCTTTTTCCTTAAGGGGAGTATCTCAGTAGCAGTTGTTTTGTGTTTAACGGCTTTTTGGGATGGCAGATTGTTTGGGGTAAGCAAATTGTAATCAATACACACCAGATAAAACAGTGAAAAATAGGATTTCAATGTGGATCTGTTAGCCAGCTAGTGGGAGCAGACTTTCAGGCTTCTCCAGATGCTTGCTTCAGTTGGATGCAGGTGAGGTTTATGGCCTGGGGAATGCTCTGTAGCCACCTTAGCACCCACAGACAGCTGATGGGCAAAAGAAGGCAGAGGCTAAACTGAGGCACTTATGAAAATCCAAAATCCATTTTAAAGTTGATAGATGGTTAAAAATGGGGCATTTAACTTGCCTGCATGTCAATCTTATGATCAAAACAAACCCTTTCAGAAATGACTGATGATTTAAATAAACTCAGCTGAAGGCAGAGCTGTTTCAACAGTATCAGACCCAGATCCTGAAAAATGTCATATTGTATAGTAGCCAATGATATCTACTGAATTATATTAGTTTCCAGGACACAGATGTGATTAAAGAAGAAAAATAGTTTGCATTTTATTTGATAAAAATAAGTTGCAGAATAAATCTCATTGAAAAACAAATTAACATAACAAACAGCAACTGAAGCCCTTTGACAATTGGGTTTGGTCTTAGGCAGGATTCAGGTAATTATTTTTGCTATAATTCCGTACAAATAAATCTCTTATCCATCTATAACAGCCACAGTTTTCATAACCTATTCATAACCCAGAGCACTGGCCCAGGGGCTGGCAAAGGGCTGGCTGGCTGTGTCTGACCCCTCTGAATTCCTGATCCATTGCTGGTTGTTGTTTTACTTTAAAGCAGTTTAGTCTCATTGAGAGTAGGTGGAGCTGTTGCAAGTGCCTCTCATAGTGTGCCCTGGCTTTCCTGTGTTCTAGTTCAATGGTTGTAAGCTTGTTAAAAAAAACAACTGTCTGAGGCAGGTTCCCCTTTTCCCCTCCCACAATACTCCCTACAAGCTATTTGTGTGCTAGTTGGGTCTTGCATCCCACAATGCTCATATTTTGGTCCAATTTCCTTTTCAGTTAGCTGTTAATCCATCCAACAGAATGTGACGTGATTTTTTTTTTGTTTAAGACAAAAGTTGCTTCCAAAAGTAAATACTTAAAAAAAACAGGGTGTGCTTTCCCCTTTCTTTTTGTACTTTTCTCTGGCATCATCACCACATTTTTATGCATTCTGAAATATTCTCTGTAGTTTCTCAGCTTTGGAGACACAAAACCTCTATATGGTAGCTGTAATAGAAAAGCTTTGGGTAAAAAATGCGTTCAGGAGATCTGAGGGGTGACCATTGCTCCAGCTGGGATTTTTAGCAACAGCTTTGGGTTCAATTACCCAAATTCTGGCTCCCCACAGAGGGTAGCTCTGCAGGTGGATGCTAACTGAGAAGGTTTTTATGTGGACTTCAGTGGTTGCTTAAAGTCACTTGCTTTTGAAAAACCTTGATCCCAAACTACTACAACCTGGCTATTTAGAGCATTATATCTATTTTGAGGTACTGTGAATGGGCTGTAGATCTGTGTTTAAAATAAACAGCTGACATGTTGGATATAGTCGTGTCCTGTGCAGTGAGCAGCACAGGACACTCACCAGCTCAGAAAAGGATGACAAAAGTTAAGGAATAACCATTTCTTTTGATCTGTTGGGTCCATTATTTTGACTGAGCCAAAAAATCTCTCTTTCCACTGCAGCCATACAGGAAGATATTCTGGGTTGTTCGTGCTCTTCTCAGTGAGCTGGCAGCCATCACCTGCAGTGGGGGGCAGCCAGGGAACCAGGTTGGTTTTACCCTCTTAACTCTTCACTGGGTTTCCCAGCTGGAGAAGAGGGGCTGGTCTGCTCCTGAGTTCTGCCTCTCTCCTGGCTTCATTTCTGCTGTGGCCATAGCTGATCCTGGGAGACAAACAGGCAGCACTGAGCCACAGTAAAATGCAAAACACAGACTTGTCCATGGGGCTGCAAGGGGCCACCCGGGAGGCTGCTGGCATAGAAGGGTGTGCATTAATTATTTCGAGTAGTGATGAGCACAGAGAGGACCTAGTGTGGAAATTCCTGCTCCCCGCTTTTGTCCCCAGCCCCCTCAAAGCTGCTGGAGATCCTCATCTCTGAGCAGCTGATGCCTCCCTGCCATTTGGCAGGGCCAGCGCTGAGCCTAGCAGTGCTGGAGGCTCTGTACTTGGCATGATACCCACAGCTGAGGGGTCATTTCCCCAAAAAGGCCCCAAGCACCTTAACCTGCAATGCAGGCTGGATTTGGCCCATCTCAACATGGTGGTGACTCCTGGCTGGTGGGATGTCCCCCCAAACCTGGCTCAGTCCATGCTTCAGCCTCTTCATAAACCATGTCCATTATCACAGAAATGTGCAAACTGCCTGAACCATGCGCTGTGTAAGACAAGTGAAAAAAATAATCCACAAGCAGAAGTGCTTTTAGAAGTGAGTTGACCCCAGATGTTTTAGGGTTTCACTGTAGTCTGCTGCACTTTTCAGGTACAAAAAGGGACTGTCCTTACTATTACTCTTGTTACAGAGAGTGTTATTTTCTTACATGCATGCACAATACAATGTGTACGAATAATTTAACATCAATGTGGGGTTGGATTTTTTTTTTAACCTATTTGTATGCAGTAGAAGGCTTGTTGTAGAAAAGTATCTCCTCATACTTAAATATACTGTTAATAAAGGAAAAAAGATAAATTATACATTGCCAACACAAGTGTGAACTGCTCATGAATCTTTCCTTAAAAAAGCCATTCAAGCCTGATTATTTTTCTAAGTAAATTCAATTAAATTGAAGAAAGAAAATTCCTCTCTGTGTGCTTTATTTATGGCTCTTGCTTTCAAGGTGGGGTTTTTGTCTGCACAGCTTTGCTTTCTCACCTGCCTTATTGTAGGCACGACACACTGAAGACTCAAAACTGTCTAGTCCTGTGGAGCAGGAGGAATCCCTTGGTGGAGTGGGGGTCAGTGGGCAGGGCAGCCAGGGGACCAAGCCCAGGCAAGGGGGAACCAGCAGCTGCAGAACTCATCCATGGAGGGAGGGAAGGAGCTGGGGGGCTTTACAAAATTGAAATCACATGCACACAAACCCAGAAACTTCAATCTTTGGGGTAACTGAGTGAGGACTTCTCAAAACAGCTCTTGGGTGCACAGCTTTCAGGTGATTTCCTTCACTGCTTGTAAGTGGAAAGAAAAGCCCGGTCCCTGATACTGCCATGAAGACTGACAAAATTGGATTTGCACCACTGGAAGAAAGCTTGAGGATTGGTCCTTTTGACTAGCCTCATTTTTCCATTAAATAATTGCAAATTTACAAAATCCCTTCCTGTTGGTACCCAGCAGCTGCCCTGCGATGCCACCCTCAGGCAGCTGCTGTAGGACAGGAGAGCTGGCAGCAGCAGGGCTGGGTGCAGCACCCTGGCACTGGGAGAGGGTTGTGGAGCACTGGGGGATGTGAAAAAGTGGCAGGATCCTGCACAACTGAGGTGTCCTCTGACCCAAATAAGAGATTAAGTCCAGCAGAGACGATGCAAAGTTTGAAGAAAGACTGTTCCTGTGGTCACAACAAGCTCCCTGTGTAGGCACGAACTTCGACACTTCCCAACCTTTTTTTGGATGAAAATGTATTTCATTTGATTCCATCAGAATTACAGAAGAATTAAAAATATGGAGAATTGGAAGGAAAAGAGGAAAAAATCAAGCAAGTGCAGCCAGCAGCAGTGCAGAAACCAGAGCATATGCTTGCCAACCAGCAGCACCGTGCCTTTCTCACTAGCTGTATTACACATCATCACGTACAAGACTCCTGATGCCACACAAAAATATCTTGCTTTTCCAGTTGCACTTACAACTTTGCCAAAGATTGGAAATGTTGAAATATTAGAGTCTGGTTTTATTCCTCAGTGCGCTAAAGCAACGTATCCAAATGCCACCTCCCCAGATTGCATGCTAATCAGTTTTAAAAGGAAATCTATGTTAAAAGAGAAAAATCAACTTCATCTTCCCTGTTGGCAGAGAAAAATCAACTTCATCTTCCCTGTTGGCATGACAAGAAGCCAGCTGTTTCTCCTATTACTTGAAATGTCACTCTACTGGGTGTACTCAAGGCTCTGGACTCTGAGATTCAACTCACTGTCAATGAAAACCTTCTGCTGGCTAAGTCAGAGGCATTTAGGACCAAGAGTAGTGACTTATTCATGGGGGGAAAATATAGAAAATATTATCATTCATTTATACATTGTTTACAATATATTTTGCCAATATTTTAATAACATTACTGATTTTCACTGTCCCTATTTTTTTGAGTAAAAGCAACCTGAGCTAACATTCCTTTAGGTGTTCAGGAGCACACATCCTGTCACTGTGCAACAAATGGACAGATCATGTTGGAAAATGAGACATTGCACTAACAGTAAAACTATATGGGTTTGAGAATCTCATTTCAATCAGAGGTTTTAATTAAAAACAAACAACCAGCAAAGCTGTTTTCCTCAGCCAGAGAAAAAAATCAATCCTAAGTTTATGCCCTGGTTTCTGTTTTTTTCACTAATACATAAAGCTATCAGGGTAACATACAGCTGAATAATAACAGTTTAGCTATTAGGCTTTGGCTTATTCTAAAAACTAGAATTTTACTGTGACAATTAATGACTTTTTAGCAGCAAGAGATCTCTGTGCTATCAGCAGGTATTTGCAGCCCCATATTAAGTCAAAATCTGCAACCCACAGCAGTTATAATTTCCCATAAAAGCTAGTGCAAAGTCAGGGTTTAACCTTTATCTAAGCCTTTCTTAGCCTCAATTTATTCAGACTTCCTTTAGCAGATAACTGTTCTAGCTAAAACTGGTTTAGTTTTATGTCTTAAGTAGAGGGGTTTCTAAAAAGTGATTGCTCTATGAATGAAATCAATCACTGCATGTTTTACTGTTTTTTTAAACTTCAAAGAAATTAATTTAGAAAGAAAGGTCAAATCAGAGCAAGCAGCCACACCATGGAGAAGCAAGTGCTGTTTGCAGAGGTGTCCAGGTAAATGCTGATGTCTCCATTCAAGAAAAACAAAATATATTCTGTTCAGGAATCACAGCTATTCATGCTTTATTATGAAATTTGCCTTCAGTTATATGGTAGGACATAACAACTTCACTAGTTTGAATTAATTTTGCAATGTGCTTTTCTAGTTTATCATAGAAATGTTCCTGCTCTGTGTGCAATATGATTTTGCATGCTATATGTATCATTCCCAAAGCAGATGTTTTTAAAACCTCCCTTTTTACCTTAGAAAAAATTCAAAAATTAAAACCACAACGTTTTAATGAAAAAAGCTCTTGAAGTCAAAGGTGCAAAGATTAGGCAATTCAGGTGAAAAAATAGGTCTCTATAACTATGGAAAAGGATTGCAAGATGGGAGGAAATTTAAGATGGAAAGTCTCAGTTTGGGGAGTCACCTTGTGAGACACTGAGAAATAAATTAGAGGAAATGTTTGAGAACACAGTGGGGTGAACAATCTTGCTTTGCTCATTGTAGTGTGTTTCATGTTACCCAGCAAATCTTTACCAGGGATACTGGAAGCTGATTAAAATCTATAAAGGCTCACATATAGAATGGTATTCCATGCTGGGAAATGCAGCAGAGCACATAGGGTCCTAAGCAAGGAGTTCAAACTTGGTTTGCAGCATCTGTCTTACTTTTCATGATGTGAAGATGTCACATGGAAAGCATTCAGGTGAACACTTCTGAAATAATTAACTGGTTTCAGATTTAAGTCAATTTGTGCTCAGTTTTAAGCAGCAAAAGACTCATTTAAAGAGGATGGAATTTTCACTTGGGAAATATACGTGTCCTCTATACTTTAGACCAGGATAAGGCTGTAGTTAGCCTTTTTCTCATGTGTGTTGTCACAGTTCCTGTGATAGGTGTTACACTTAACTCCTCCATTATTATCAAATTACTATGCACAGTGAGCTTTTGAGGTGTGCAGAGATTTCCAGTTGGAGGCAGATACTTTGCCTTTCCCTCCAGCAGGACATTTCAGTAGATGCATCCAACCAGGTGTGCTCCTGCTTTTGAATGAAATAACATGCTCGCATTTTACCTTTGATCAAACAAAAAGCCTCAGGATAATTAGCTGAACAGATGATGGTGACAATTAATGGTTTCCTTTTCCATCAGAGATCTTGCTAATGCAGTCTGGATCTACCTAATGACAGAACTGAAGGCAGCCCAGTGCTGCATTGCAAGATGCAATGGCCCCCTTTTCAGGGCCTGTCACAGTGGAGAGGCATCCTAAACCTGGGCATCCTATCCCCCTGTCACTCACAGTCATTCACTTCCATCCAGTGATCATCAGTCTGCCATAGAGCAAACACAGCTCCTTGCATTTTTTGGCCTCAACTGTCTTCATTAAAAGTTTTGAAGTTAAATTTGTCATGCGTTGCTGACTAAGGATTCCAGGCCAATTCTCCCATTTCACAAGAGGAGTTAAATTGGTGTCAGTGTCATACAAAGCTGGCTCTGCTCCATGGCCTTCCCCTGTAGCCCTGAGGCAAGCACACAGACCTGCTCCTACCTCTGTGGCAATAGCCCTCCTATTCCTGGTCCTGAAGGCTTGTGTTGGAAAAGGGATTCCAGATTATTCTGTGGCTTTCAGAGGCTTCCTGCAAACAGGGAGACAGCTGCCTTCAGAGCATATAGAAGATGCACATGGGTCTTGCCTAGTCCACGGAGCTGTATGCCATACCTTCCTAAAAGCAGAAGAAATGGGAAAAAAAATCTCCTCTTATTTGTGGCAGAAGGTTTCTACATAAGTATGGACAGGACAAAGTGGATTACAAATAGATATCCTTATCTAGCTGCAGACTTGACCACGAAAAGAAAAAAAACAGGTAACTACAAATGAGCTTCCACTGAACACCTCAATTCCATAATATGCCAGAAAACCGGATGCAATGTTAGAGCTGAATGAGAATCAACAATCAGAAAGGTGAACATTCATTAGTTTTGTCTCATGTCATTGTGAGAGTGTCCCTATGGTAATAGGACATTTTTCTCCATCTTGTAACAAGTGCTAAAAATGTTTGTTTATCTTAGTGCCAGTCTAAAAGCCATATAAATTCCAGAGTTATGTGGGCACTAATCAGAGCTTTAAGTGCAGCCTCTGTATATATTAAACATTTATGTAATGCAATAATCTCAAGTCAGAAGGACTTTACAATACTTACAGGTTTTGCTAGATGTCTAAAATGCAATTTTTGTGGCAAACAGCAGAACTGGACTTCCTTCGAACTGATGGACTTGGTGTCAGCTCAGAGCCCTGTGTAGAGGCCACAGTCTGCTTAATGCCAAGGCTCTACAGTCAAATTCAAAGCAGGGGATTGAAGTCTCCCTGAGGTGTGAATGCTCTCACAGCTCATGTCAGTCTCATGTACAGGGCACGTAACCAGACATGGGGTCTAACAGAGCTGCATTTCCTGCTCTTTGGCTCAGTAACCTTACAGTGCTTGTAAAAGTCTTAAAAAAAAAATGAAGCAGCTTTCTGATGTGGGAATAGAGCAAAGGCCAGCTGGAAATGAAACCTGGGAATGAGTATATCTTTTAAGATCTGAATTCACAGCACCTTTCATTTTTTACAAATGACACACAGGTTTTTTTAATGGTTTCTTTTTTTTCAGAGGCCTCGCTGTCTCCTGTTACAGGAGGGCCACAGTGCCCATACATATGTAGTAGACTTCATACTACAGTAGTACTTAGTGGCCTCAGTGGGTTGGGTCTAAAGAAGCCACAATGGCCAGAGCAAAGCATTAAGATGAATGAAAGAGAGAGAGCTGATCAGACAATCTTCATATACCAGACAAAAAGAGCTTGCTTTTGTCTCCAAATAATCCAAACTTTTGTCCACAGATTGGTACCTGAGGTGATCCCAGTTACCTATATGTGGTCAAGCTTAGCAAGTTCACTTTGATTCTGGAAATCCTCCAAACTTCAGAGACAATAATCTATTTTAAGTGAAAGCTACCCTTTGTCTCCCGAGAGCCAGAATTAATCAGACATGTCTAAGGTTCTCTATATAATGAATAAAAATTGATTCAGTCTTCAAAACAATTGACATGAAGTATGTTCGAATATTCCTCCAGAACCCTGGATACTGTAAGGTAATAAAATAATTAGTTGTGTCAGCACTGAGAAAACAGAAACAAAAAGAGGGGAAAAGGGCTTTGGATGATCTAAAGTTAACCATAGCATGAGGATTCATAGGAAAGTAGCAGATGGTTGCTTCTCAAGGACAAAACAAGTATTGTTGCTCATAACTTTTGAAATACCATTTAGAATGTCAGATTTATTAAAATACTATTCTACTGTACACAGGACACATCAACAATTTTATTAATCTGAACCAGAAGATGATAGAAAAATGTTAGCAGACAAAATCTTTTTAAAGATCCTGTTCATAGTAAAACTTAGAATGTAAATCTGAGAACTTATCATTATTAAATCTTGAGGATCTGTTCAGAAGTCAGTAGATATCTACCATATAATTCATTCAGAATTTCACTTGCACCCTATTTCACTTGCAAAAAGCAGATTTAGAATTATTGAAGGAAAGCATTTCCTTGACCTCTCAATACTTTAAGCAACTCTCAAAGAGGAAACAATCTCCCAAAAAGCAAGTTGAAGAATGCTAAGTAAAGGAAGAAGCATATTTCAAGTATAGATTGGACTGAGAAATAAAAGCATAAACAGAAGATATGATGAACTAGCCTGAATATTAAATAAACAACTCGCAGGGCTTGAAATCAAAATAATTTTTTAGCTGCAGAGAAGGTAAAGCTCATCCAGCTCTGCCAATGCTGAATGACTCCTACTCTTGGGTACCCACCTAGAATATGGCAAACTTGTATATTTAGTAAACTACAGGTTCTTAGCTTTAATCCTGTATTATTCATGTCTTGCTAATATTGGATTCCCCAGGCTATTCATGTACAGCTTGCATGATGATCAAAATTTGTTTAACAGAAAGCCTTTGCTTTAGGACCATCAGAATGAAGCCTTAATGACAAAACACATCTCTTTCCTAGTTCTTTACTGAAAGAAAAAATTGATTTTTTAACTTCAAGTACGTATGGGAAAATGATAATCCAAAAGATTACTGAGCAACAGAGTGACATGATTAGGAGGGTATTAGAGAACACAATTAAAACAATGTATGGTATCACAAAAAATCTAGCCAGAAATTAAAGAAAAATCCTACTAAGAGACTTCACAGCACTTCCAGTCATTTTGGTACTATTTGTGAGCATTACCTTACTTTTTTCAAAGAAGATTATAATTCAATTACCATATTCTGTTGCCATTTTCTGCACCTCTAAAGAGACTATCTCATTTGCAGTAGCAATTTTACCATTACAATAATAATAAGGAATTTCAAACGCTTCATTTCACAGAGTACTTGTACTACTGTTTCCTGGTGTGTATTCCGAGCTATTCTTGCACTTGAGAGCTTTTTGTGATGCTCACAGCTGAAGCGAAATAGCAAATAGATTATAAAGATGCTAGATCTTATTTTGAATCCTGATTCTGCAAACTATACTGCATTTGTGAAGCCTTAATCCTCATGCTATTCTAATCTTTGTATGAGAAAAGTATAATTTTGTTTGCAAGCTGTAAAAGGAAGGGAAATTAATTTGCTGCTCATCAGTTTCTCATCAACATTCTAAAAATCCCAATGAAATTAATATATTAAACATGGGAGTGGGAGATAATTTTGCCAATTAAAATATCACAGATTAAGAAAAGGTGTACAGTAATGCTATAAAAATCAAAATAATGATCTACATTTGTTAAAAAAATAATCTTCCCCTATGTCAAACAGCATAATAAAGCTGAGGAACAATCCTGGCTACATGATTACTCTAAAAAGAAGTTGGAGTCATTCAGTAGCTCACTAGAATGATCATTTTCAAAGCGCTGCACAGGAAAAGAAAACACCTATGGTATGAAACACTACTGACTCCAAATTTTAAAGATGCATCTGTCTGTACTTTATAAATGAGATTATTGCCTTTCATACACACTCACAGAGTAATTGAGATGGTCAGAGAGTCCTTCAGAATGGAAAATTACACACACTTCAAATAACCTGCCTGTACTTCCACTTACCTTCGAGATTTTTCTGAAGCAGATGGAAAAAAAGAGCAGACAGTAAGAATGGCCAAACAAGAGCACTCCAGGAGTTACTCAGCATCAGGTCACAGACAGTAACTTGTAAGGCAAATCACTTGGAGCTTCTGGCTGGTCTAGCTCATCAGCAGAATGAAAATGGTACAAGAAGTTGCAGGAGGAGCTTTAGCATGACCCACAACTTAAATGAGGTGAATGAGCTGATATAAGCCAGAATCAAAGAAAGTGCTCCATGCTGGCTCAAAAGCAAAGAGATGTGAAACAGCCAGAGCCCTAATTAGGCAGATTATAAAGGAAGGTTTGAAAGAATCTTCTGGCAGGTTGAGAGGAGGAAAAGACTTAATGGATTTTAATACCAAAAGTCACCATTTTATCTGCAAGATTATAAAATATGGCTGCTTTGATAACAAGAGACAAGAACATCTCAGGATATCGCTTTCAATTGTATGTTTTGAGCACTACAAAAAGCACACAATTTGTCTTTGACAGAATTTCTGCTAACATTTCTTACCCACACATACAGCGAAGAAATTCACCATTACTGGGCCGTGTTTAAAAAATCAAGTAGGTGGAACACTGTGAAGAGGCTGACTTAAGTTAAAATTGGTTTAGGGAGTCCAGCTTTTGAGTGCTTGAAAAAATCCTCTGGAATCCAAGCACTCTTTTGTGCCACCTACCATATTATCCTCATGGCTGGAATACATGAAATGTGGTAAGTTTTTTGCCTTCTTAACACTAGGTAGCAGAGTTTGCATACCCTGTATGCTCCTTTCACATAGAAATCAAACCCCTTTCCACATCATAGATTATTTATTCCTTGTTTTTCCAGATGTCAAGGTTTTCCCTGTTTCCCTGTTATCAGTGTCATACTTCTTTCTTCACTCAAGCTCCTCTTTAATCATATCTGAGAGTATTCTTTTTCTCCCCCCCTCACTTCCACCATTGCCTAAAGTATCTCTTTTTACATTTCTTCCTCAACTCCTTTCAACACAAGTTATATTTTTCTTCCCTTCCTGAGAAAGAAGTTTGGCTGTGCCTTTTGATTCTTTTCTCCAAATAACTTCCTTCTGTTTGCTCTTGCCTCTCATAATGAATGCTGTGTGAAAGTTTGCACCTTTTTCTTTCCCACAATATGAGTTTTGCTCTCTCAACCATGCAACGGACTTTCCCCCTTTTTGAAGTATCAAGTTTTCCCACTACACTTTTCCATCACTTATTGTTTCCAAGCCTAGATTATTTCAGTCTGTCAATATATTTCCCTTTTTCAAATTTTACTTAATTTTAGCCATGTAACATTTCTACCCCAGTTCAGTGATCTAAACAGAAACAGCGTACTGACAGTTTCTTATGTACTGGGAAAATTTTTAGGATACTAAACACTAAGGATACTGCCATGACTAAATACTACAACTCCCTTGTGCATCAGATAACCACAGATTGCAAGTATCTCAAGAAATTTTAATTTTTAAGAATCCTGCAATTCATTTAAAAATGACTTTAAAGTCCGGTAACTCTAATAAGTGCTTGAAATATCAGTTGAATTGATTCAGATGACAGTACTAACAGAAATTAAAAAATTTGCATCTACAGCTGTATCAAAAATAAATAACCATTATTGAAAAAAATTCAGTTACATCTATTCCATTTTAAACAATTTAATAATATTTCCTGCAATGCTACATACAATAAACTATTTTAAATAACATTAATACAAACTAAGAAAAGTCAGAGAACCTGAAGCTAGAAAGATTTCATCTTTCTCTCACATAATAAAAGACATAATACATATGATTCATTCAAACAACTATATTATAATAACTATAAGAAAATGTTTAAATAAAGAGGTTTAAATGAGGGAGCTAAAATCCAGGCATCTAAATCCATATGTAGGCACTGAGTAGCTGGTTTAATTTTCAAAGTTGTGAACACTTTGAACTTCTAAAGAGTTTAAGGTGAGCAACACATATAGAAGTCCCATTAACACTTATCCACATCATCTACTCATCAATGTAGGTCCATCAAATCAAAACCCATTTGTATGCATAAAGCACATGACTAATGTTTACAAGATTAAACCATATGCTGATAAATTGATTCATTTGTCTAATTTAAATCTCAAAATTTAAAACTTTCATTCACAACATTTAAAATATTATTTGTTTATTTAATTATGCATTTAGGATGTATGCTATAGTCTTTAAAAACATCTGCTGTGAGGAACTCCCAGTAAATTTTAAAATAGAGCTATTAGTACCTTTTTTTTCAAAGTAGCAATTAGAGTTCTCACAGTCAATGTATTATTTGAAATATTCACGCTACAAATAAGAGAAATCATTGAGAAGCCATAATTTTTCTTATTGACCATATTATTTCCACAGCTTGAAAGCAGATCCCCTGTTAGCAGAGATTTCTGCTTAGAAATTGATGACATAGCTCTGGAATCTGAGAAGTTTATGTAACTTCCTAAGTGCCTAAAAAAGAAACTTCATCTTTTATACTGCAAGTCTCAAGCAGGGATCAGTATATACAGTTAAATCAACACCTCTAAATACTTCATTAAAATCAGGATACTGGCCACCACAACACCATTAATATCAGTTAGTTAAATATCTTTTCAGTTGCTAAATGAACATACACTTTTCAACACCAGCAGTTTTAATCATTCACCCATTATTATTGACCACGTCAGTGTCACATTATTATTTGCCTTTGCTATTTTTGTTCTAATGAATCTCAACAGCAAAATAATTCTGTTGCTCGTTTTAGCACAAAGAAAACAGGCTCAGTCCTGCAGACACTTTTCAAGTGTCTAATTTTATAAATGCTGATTGTCATATTCCCACACAGAAAATAAAGCCTGTGACAAAATGTGTGGACCATAACAGTCATTATTGGTATCAAGTCTGCAATGGTCAGAGAGCTACAGCACTGAAATTGCAAGGTAAGAACGTATCGTCAACTCTTTAGGCAATGTCTATGAAAATGAATTAATCTGAGGTTTACTATCCACTCTTGTGGCAAAATAAAAAATATACCTATTTTGTCCCTTGGAGGGAAAGACAAGGCAAGCCACTAATTGGGTCTTATCCTCTTCTTCACCACCACTCAATGAGCAATTAGAGATGGTTCTGGTTTGCAATACAGGTTTTAACAGAATGGATGTTTAAAAAATTTAAAACTTGATAAAGGATTCATCTGCCCTTCATTGTATCTACTCAGATATCTTCAGCTACCAGCAATTCACCTTGGTTGTTCCATCCAAGTTTTTAAAAGCAAACCAAACTACAATCATTAAGGCTGTTTTAGGTCTGTGTCCACTGGGTTTACTTAGACCAAATGGAACAAACATTTTGAGTACCCTCAAGTGGAGTGATCTGTCTTGTCAATATTCCAGAAAAAGTCATTGCATCCATTGGAATAATTAGTCACCAACATCACCATCCCTGTCACCTATAAGCCACAGAAAATGAAAACCTATAGCTAATAAGGCAGTTCCAAGTAGATCTCCCAGTGCAGTGAGATAAGGGATAGAAAAACTGTCAGGGTCTTTTCCTTTTTTCCAGAAGTGGTGCACCATCCAGTCAGCAATCCACAACAGAGTAAACACCTACACAACATCAAACAAACAAAATCTGTATTATTGTCATGTAAGTTACATCAAAAGGAACTCAACAGCCAACATCATTGTCTCCATACTAGGCAGAATTGTTGTATACCATAGCTTTTGAAAAATATAAATAATTAATAAGAATGAATTTCAGATTAAAGCTTCCCACAACCAGAGAGAGGAACACTGAGCCAACTTCTCTCAATCACATGCAGAGCTGGAAGGAACATACTGAATTACTGACAGCATTTTTCACCCAGTCTATACTTGAGTACTTCTGAAAATGGCAAGAAAAACCAAAAAAAGTTCCACCAAACATACAACTGCACTTCTCACATAACACATTCTGTACAGACAGCACATAAGTGAGGCTTTGAGATAATTCAAAATCAAATCATGTTGCCTCACAGGGATAGGTTCAACTCAGACATAACTCCTGTTTCCACAGGTCTAGAACTGACATGAAATCAGATGTGATGTAAAGAACAAGAGGTCAAATTAAGAACAGTTTCATCTGGGTTGTGTGAACAGCAAAAAATGTCCTAGAATCTACTTTTATGCCTGAAATACCATCTTCAGCCCTTTTGTAATAAGGCACACATGCAATATACATTATGAAATTGTCACTCTGGGCTGAATTTGTCCCACAGCAAAAGCTTTAATTCCCAACTGTGAATGTCTGAACATTTGAGAGGCTTGATCATCATAGCAAAGGTATGCATAATCATTAACCTAATTTGAGAAAATAATCCTTTTAATGTTGCACAGCTGTATGATAAGAGATTTTGGTTCACTGGAATCAAGTGGTGTGGAATGGCACAAGATGAATGGAGAAAGGACCACTAAACTGAGTTTTATTTCTACTTGTAGCTCTAAGAAGCTGCTTAAGTTGAAATAAATTCTGTATTTTAGGTATTTTTAGTTAATCAAATTAGTTAAGAAGGATAAACTTAAGACATTTACTACCATAATTAATTTTTAAAAACTCTACTCACTGCATTTAAAATAACGTACATATCAAAATAATACAGTATCAAAAGTAGTAAAAAGTACAACATTTTTTATTTAGTAAATAATCAATTATTGGCATTAAAAGCATGCTTATAAATGTATACATTCATTCACTGAAATGCTGATCAGATGGTTGCAGGACATTTCTCCACTATAAGTATAGCAAAATGAATGTCATACAAAGTTAATCTTTGCTTTGCAAAAGTGTATTTTAAAATACAAGCCTGAATTTGTAATTAAAAAGAAAAAAAAAAAAAAAGAGAGAAAGGAGGAATATTTGCTTAATGAAAAATGCATGGCTTATTTATATAAATGTATCTTCTGAAAAGGGAACTCTGTAGTCTAAGCTAATTATGCAAGTCCTAGGTGCACTGACTGGAATCCAAACAAATATATTTAAAACAGATGTTTTCTTTGGAAGACTATCAGATTCCTTGAGTCAGCTCCTTCTTCTTACAGAGACAAAAAGAGGCCTGTTTATAACAGATCCTGTACATTCCCATCTCCTACAGGATGTGCTCAGAAGACCCTGCAGCGCCCCACATCCACAATAGTTATGGATGTTCCATTGGAAGATGACAGCATTCATCCCAAGAAAAATATACACTGCATTTATATAACACAACCAATCAGACATAACATACACAGTCCAATTTAGATGACAGTGTACACTTTTGACTCTTAAAAATCATGACATGAAAGCCTTTCAGTTGTCTATATATTTTCCACCTTGAAATAACTGACTTTAGACTACAGTGAAATATGGGCAGTTTGGAAACTAAGCTTTTGTGAACCTTCCCAAATAATTATTTTTGCTGTATTAGCTTATGGGTGCACAGCAAACAATGCAAATTATAACAAGCCAGGCTTCTGCAAGTCATAAGAAAGAGTTATAGTATATTATATTAACTGACGCTCGTCACAGTATGTTATGAGACTGCAGTTCACCAGCCTTCACTTATTTTGGTGAAGGAATAATGCTATCATCCATCATGCATTTGCATGGCTAGAAACTCACTAACAGACTTTGGAAATGGTTACTTATTTGCCCACTTTAGTTTGTAACGCAAAACAGAGTCAATGTGACTAAGTCTTCAAGAAGATTTTGCTTCTCATCACTGTTAAGAGAAGGCAATCAAAGTCAACAGTCAACAATTATTCTGAAAAAAAAAGAAAAAGGAGCGCCCTACTATGAGTTTGCTGAATTTTTGAAAGACAGTCTTGAATTCAAAGTGATAAGTGACTCACAAAGATCTGACAGATAAAAAAAAAGCTGTCAAAGAGACATTACAAGACGACACTTCAGGATTTGTGAGATTTGTTTATCAGTGACAGATACTTCTGTCAGTAAATTTATGCAGATGGCACAGCAGCACAAACACTGTGCATTTCTGCCCTGCACTCATGCTATAGGGAAGAAATTCTTCTTCTTTCAACTGAAAACCAGCTGGTTTTTAGGGAAAAAATAAAGGGATGAACATCACAGAAAAGCCTAATAATACAGTACCAAAATTATCTGTTTAGCATGAAATGCTGTAGAAAATTGATAAGAAAAGCTTGTAAACACATGCAGCACAGTTCAAGATGAGAGATGAAATTATTTAGTATAGAAATTATTTGATATAGAGAGTTTTCTGCAAAAAAGGAGATGAGTAGTAGTAGAAATATGAAAGAAAGCTCTAGGAATTCTTCCAGACTGACGGATGAAATAACTGCAGGGTTTAAGAAAGGCAAAAAAGAACTAAATATCTCTCTATGTAGAAAGATCTGTCTAAGAAATGGGAGACACTTAATAGTCATTAATGAAGAAAAAAAAAAAAAGCCCTAGAGACAGGATTGCAAAAATACAAGCAAAATTCTAGCTGTTTTAATAGTTTAAAAGGAAAATCACGCTATATTATGATCATCATTACAGGGGAAAATCACAATCAAAAGAAAGGAAAATGAAACTAAAGGCACGATCAGATTTAGACTGCATTTCTAAAAATGACCCTTCGGTCTCACTGACAAAAAAAAGTCCTCAGAAGCAGCAGAAGACAGCAATAAGAGTAGGAGAGAGGGGAAAAGCTTGAAAAATCCTAATGATGAAGAATATAAGTACTCATATTACTTTGTACAACAAAGGATGGCAATAGAATAATTCTTGATAATGAACTTTCTGACTCAAATTATGAATTTCAGATTGGAAGTGAAATTGAAGAATACTCAAACATGAGTGAACTTTTGAAAGTTCAAATCTTATGTCTGCAAGACTAGAAATAGGAACATTATACACTACAAATAACCTTTGTTATTGTGTATAAAATTTACTTTCATTTTTTCAAGGTCTTTAGATACAAATAACAAGGAAACATTAGGTGAAGAAAAGTTTTTTGATCTTTTGCACGTAGTATATCTGCATTTTCTCATGGAATTAATTTCTTATGGGAAATTTCCCCTAAAATGGGCAAAGAATGAAATTCTATTATTTTAAATAAAGATACATACTCCTTCCAAACAGTCTTAATATTGTGTAGGCTTCCTATAGCCTAATTAATAAGTTGCAGGATGCTATAATATTGTTATTGTTTATTTCATCTGGTATGCCCATATTTCATCAATGGATGCATGTCAAATTCATTGATGAAAGTGTAATATTCAAACTAATAACTATAAAGCAGAGTAGAATTGTTCATTTTTATATTAGTTTGTTCATTAGTTGCTGTGATAAGTGAATTCCAACACCAAGCTGGAAATTAAAGTTTGGGTTATGAAATTTCATATGCTTTTCCAGGTGGGCATTATCAAGATTCAACTATAAGTTCAGTATGTAGAATGAAGATCTTTTAGCAGTCTATTTATCATGCCTTGGACAGGATCCTCTGCCTGTTGCTAGTACTGATGATTCCACCTTAAATTATTTCCATCTGAAGGTGCATGTCAAAATAGTTGCATTCTATTACTTCAAACAGAAAACATAAATGTAATTAAACTGAGGGAACCTCTTTTCAAATGTATTTTAAGTCTCCTTTACTTTCAAAATTATATTGACTCAAAATTTACACACAACTTAACTATGAAAAGAT
Source organism: Lanius collurio (assembly GCA_020086605.1). NCBI lineage: Eukaryota > Metazoa > Chordata > Aves > Passeriformes > Laniidae > Lanius > Lanius collurio. The sequence continues at coordinate 3,111,913 of JACBWW010000005.1, forward strand.
CCTGTAATTACTGCATAAGAACTATGAAATTCAAAGGTAAGTTTATTTATTTGGTTTTTTAATTATGAGTAAAAATCCCATTTAAGAAGCTGTAAAGGCTACTGTGTTCTGACTCATTCTTTTCAGAGTAACAATTTAGGTCGTCTAATAGCTTTGACCCTTCATTAAGTTAATTTTCAAATTACACATTACATGTCTTCAATTTTAAATGGCTTTTGATGAAGTAGTAACTGTAAAGTGCTTGTAATAGATCTATGCTGAATTTGTTGAGTTTCCATTGTCTACAGACAGAAATCTGTGGTCAGTGAACTCTCAGAGTAGGGTCTTACATTTTTCAAAAGACATTTTTCTGCACTGTTTTCTCAGGTAGCATATCTGGCGTGGATCGTGTCCAGAGGGGACAAGTAATTATTTCCTCCAAACATAGAGATTTCCTTCAATCCTGGCTTCAAGAAAACCACTGAACAGCAAGGTTTTTTCTTGCTGCTGTTGTTTGTGTAGTAGCTAAGTGGTATTAGCTCCTCTAAGGTATCCAAGTACCCAGACAGCACAGCATACATTGAAGTAAAAAAGAGAATACCAATTTAACTGAAGTTGTTTCCAAGTCAATTTGATTATATTGATGTCATTTCATGAGAAGCAACTCCTTTTAAACTTCAGTTTGAATCAAGTTTTTCAGATTGTCATCTTGATTTCTTCATAGCTTTGCCAGACCGCTGGTTTGACCAAAACAATCCTAATTTCAGGCTGTTTCTCAGCTATCTGCAGGGATCTGTAGCACAACTCAGTGTGTCATGCTAGGCACACAAACACCTTGAGCTCAGCCTTCTAGAGGCAAAAATGATAGATCCCTGCTATGACTTGGTAGGAGCTGGGCTTCTACCACAGACAGCAACGTGACTGGAAAGGAAGGAGCTGTTGATACCCACAGTCAGACCCCAGTGAGTCCAGCAAGTCTGCTTGTCATGCTGCAATGAGAAAGCACTGAACATACACAACTGTCAGGATTTGGGCTTGAGTTTCCATATTTCCTTGAAATATGGTCTCTTTAGCAGTTATACGCTCCAAGTTTTGGAAATAACCTTTCCTGTTAAAAAAACAATATTTAAAATGCATCAATATTTTGCCTATAAATACAACCTTCCTTTTTTCTCTGCAATGTGCAGTATATCCCATGAGTTATGTTTCCACATTAAAGAGGCTCGTACCATCATTAGAATCCTCACACTGGTGAGAAATCCAAGAAGTTTTTGATGTGAGCAGGAAGTCGTTATGAGCACTGCTGAATTCTTGGTTTTCTATTGCCCCAAACAGCCCTGAAGCACTGCAAAAGTGACTTCACAGCTGTACACATCTGACCTTCATCAGGTAAGAAGAATTTTGGAATTACTTATTTGCTTGGTAATAGCTCTGGGAATCTCCTATTGTTTGTTTATTCCCCAAGACTTTAACATAACTGTGTGTTCAGATTTGGTCAGTAGGTGTGAAAATTCCTCGGAGGGCGTTTTACTGGCTCAGTGAGAACATGCAGAACAGAGGCTGCCTTTGAGTGCTCCAAGCCATGTGCCAGGACTGACAGCTTGGCAATTCCAGCACTGCTCTCCTTCTGCCCCAGGCTGACAAGACAGGGGATGAAACTCCGCTTGGTGCATAGCCTCACACAGTAAAAAATACTTGCGCCTTTGTGAGGAATAAGAGGAGGACTGTTTTCCAATTAATATAATCTTTGTTGGTAAAATGACACATTGTAACTGCACACACAGTGTGCTGGTGCATGTTTATGGCTTGTTTTTGTAAGATTTTCAAGGAAAGAGCATTCCTCTTAAACAGAGGCCACTCAGCAAATCCAAACCACACTTAAAATAATTATACTGGGTTTGATTAGGCACACTGGCTTGCCCCAATACTGTACAGTGCATTGTGTGAAGTACCCTACGTACTTATATATGGGGTATATCATCCCCATAGCACTTTTTATTGTATTTTCCTCTGGTGCTGCCATTCATAAACACAGAATAGGCTATTCACTATGGGGCTAATTCGGACCTCTTAAACTTCAGCCTAAAAGTTTCACCTGAATGCAGATTAACAGAAACATTTGTGCAGTTTTCCCTCCCTTTATGGAAAAATAATTGTGAATTCTCAGCCCCTCCAAAGATAAAGGGAGTACAGCCTTAGATGTCACTACAACCAATTTATGAATTTAAATGAAGAACATTTCAAGAATATATATTTATTTAAAGAAGAGAAACAGCTGTACTATTAAGGGGAGGAAAACGAAAATGAAAAAAAAAAAAAAAGTGTTTTCTAGGGTTTCTTAGAAACCTGGAACTGTTTTGTTCATTGAGAATCAAAAAGAATGCAAATCACAGCACTGGCTACTCATATTACTTAAAATATCTTAATGTAATGATTTTCAGAAAAAACTACATATTCAGTGAAACTGTACTTTTTTTTATTAATTGCATATTTTCAGTCAGTAACAACTGAATTATACTATTGATAATATATCACAGCATATTAATTATTTAGTTCCCATGAAAATTTCATTTAAATGACTTGCTGTGGAGAAAATATCTAAGAAAATCTCAGAACAGGTAGGAAGAAGAGATTAAAGAAGTTGGCAGGCCTGGGTGGTGAAAAAACAACAATCAAACAATAAAAGTATCAGATTTGGATGAAAATGAAACTAACTCTGATTGGAACTTCAGTAATACTGCATAGAGCTTTCAATGCAAATAACTTCCATTTTTATCACTTTGGGATGGATACTGAAGATTACAGGCAATTTGAAACAGTCTTGTTCAAATGCCAAATGGAATTCATTTATATGTTACAGTTTTACTGCAGAAATAACGTGAAAGAGCATAAACTGAAAGCGAGAGAAAAATAAAACGAATAAGCAACGTCTTTCGATTAATTTTTTTTTTCCATTTACTCCAACTTCCAGTTCTGTGTTTGCCATTTCTCTAACATTTTCCTCTTCATTCTAAATAAACAGAGCTGGACAGTCAGAAATAATAAGTACAATTCAAAGTCAATTAACCACTTATTGCAGTCCACAGTAAAATATGCCATTAAATAATTTAACACCTTACAGTAGTCACTTGAAATTTAAAGACACAAAATTCATTTAATTGCTGCCATTATTTTTTAATTTGGCATTATTTTTTTAACATAGTGAAGATAAACCTACATAGGTGGTATATTGCCATAATAATTTTCAGCTTTCTGCCCCCCAGCTCAACAGAAATAAGGAATGGCAAAGGGCAAAGCAGTGATATCAGACCTCCTCACAGGAACTGAGTATAATTAACTCTTACCTTTGGGAATCACTGTATTCTGCTAAACTATCATCTACTACCTCAAACATAAAAGATACAGCTTGCAAGCAGGACTGTAGTTTTTGACATCCACTTTCATATACCTTCCATGCAAAGTGAAAATAAATACAAAGTCCAATATATTATTAAAAAGGCCTAGAATGCAGATCTCTCACTGTTCAAAAGACTGTCAATGGATTTTGTTTGTTGTTAATTGAAACAATAATACTTAGCTGTGAGGTTTTTCAGTTTTACAGCAGAACTGGAAAAGCTCTCACAGGGAGTACAAAAATATAAAAAGATTCTAAGAAAATAAGGTCAGTAGCTGTTAGGCTATGCTAAAAGAAATGGCAGCCTGAAAACTGTTTTTTACAATTTCCATGTGCATAGATGATGTCACTGAAAAAGGGAAGAGGAATTAGTACAAATATTTAAGTGCTTTCCTCAAGAAAGAAGAAATTTAAAATCATGAAACTGCAGTCTGGAAGTACTTCAGGCCAACAGGCAAATAAAAGGCGTTGAAGATTTAAGGATTAAAGCAAGCATCATCTCTCTGAAAATTTTAAATCTTCTCTAATAAGAGGTGTGCAACACTACAATAATCACTACTAGAAAAATGCCAGAATAATTCAAATGGGGAAAGGAATCCATTAAATATTTTCAGAAGGTTTTAAAAACCATGGTGTTTCAAATTGTAAATATGTCAATACCCATGAGAAGTTATAGTTTGCAATACTGGTACTTGGTTTCAAAGTAAATACATCTCAAAATGCCTTTTATGACTAACGACAGAAGATAAAGAGGAAAAAAATAATCCATAAAAGGGAGCAGGGAAAAAGAAGAAAAAAGCTCTATGTCTGCTTTATAGGTGAAAAACCAAGAAAATTGCCTTATGTACTGAAATAAAGACACATGACTGCAAAACTGAATACTCTAATCAGATCCTGAATTTATGAAAATGCAACTTTACACCGGTATATATGCTGTTGAGGGGTCTGAATTACTATGTCATTTGAAAATCCTGCCATAATGCCTGAACTTGGTTTTCAGGTGAACTTCTGCAATTCTCAAGTCTTGCTGCTGAAGAAAAAGTGTCCCTAAACATGCTGTGATTGCAGTTCTGCGACCAGGAGGACTGGGTTTATTAATTCAGGTTGATTCCCATGGGAAATCTTGAAAGTTTAATACTGACTGAAATCACACTGCAGTCTTATATTAGCAGGGACTCTCACCCCAACCCTGACAGAAAACATATAGTAAAGGAATAGCATCATTTCCTCAGGGAAACACATTATAAGACAAGTGATAAGGCTGGAAACTAGGAATATTATCTAAGAAGAAAATGAAAAGTAATTTATGTCTTTTAGTACTACACTCTCACTTGCAAAGGTTGAAACATTACCAGTCATGCTCTACCAGAAACGTGTAAAATTCTCATAGGAAATAGTAACAGTTTTTGAAACCTGTCCTTATTGAAATAGTAGTGTGATAAACAGTGGGACAATTCAGAACATTAAAAATTATAATCTTACTAAGAATTGACCTGTTGATAATGTTGTTTGTATATTAAAACTAAATTGGTCACATTTTTCAAAGCAGTATGTATATTTAAATTATGGATATTTCAATGACACTTCTACCATGTAACATGAACAGTCACTTTTTGGTTTTAAGGTGCAACGAAACATTATAGTTAATTTAGGCATGTTATACCTAAAAATTGTGTGGAATTTTAATAAAATATTTAATTTTGTATTAGTGATTTTCCAAAATAAAATCATTTCACCTTGAGACATTGCTATCTCAAAAGGCATCTTTCAAAAACTGCCTTTGCTGGGTATGAACAGACCACTTGGTAAAACAGCCAAATAAGGTAACAAAGTTTGATAATTAATGCAATTACAGTTTCTTGAACAATGTTTGCTGTTGTATTAATTTAAACTAATAAATATTATGAACACAGCAAGGAAGCTGTAATATTTTCATCTACTCAACTATGTTAACTAAAACAGTAATGTGAACCACTTTAGATTTCTCTAAGAGTTTTCCTTCATTTTCCTTATTCATAAATGCTAGCTTTCCTTTCTTTCCATTTCCCCTCCCCTCTTTCCATTTCCCCTCCAGTTGATTAAAATGATGGGGTTTTAGATGCAATGTTCCAAAAGCATGTGAAAGATGCATGACAAGGAAATAATGCAGTCAAGTGTGTTCTGAAAAGCACTCACAAAAACAGTACTCCTGTGTAAACTGTATATATGTGGAGATAATCAGCTACTTCAGAGCTGTGCTGAAAGCCTCTATAAACCCACACCTTCTTGTACCATTTATGAGATTTCAGATACCAGAAAAAATTATTTTCTTCAAGAACTTGATTTTATACAAGCATTTGCCAGTTGTACTTATTCTTACCTGTAGCAGAGCTGCAAACAAATATACTGCTATAAAGATGGGGGTTAAGGAAGTATGTCCGCTTTTCATTAAGTGGATAGTGTACAAGAAAATCAGGTGTCCAGGAATCACCAAGAGAAGCAGAACTTGGGCTGATTTGTTATTTACTCCTACAATTAAAAAAAAGAGAATAATCCAGAATTCAGTTAAGTTCTTCAATTACTATATTAGATTTTTACTCATTTTAATATAAAAACACCCCATTTTTGGAATTCCACAGCATTGACTACTGTGGAAGAGCAGGCATTAATTTTCAGTAAAAGACTCCTTGAGGAATTTCACTGCCTTCCAGAAAAGGTAAGCAGAGCCCTTCTGGAAAAGGGTGCAAACTGCCTTCATTCTGTGCTCATGTAATACCATCTACATTTTTGGACATCCTAAAGTCTTAGTAGGAAAGAGGATCTTTTGGACTCCATATTCAAGACAGTCTCAAAGTACCTTATATTTCTAAAAAATAATCCCGTATTTACCACTTTCACATCTGTTTCAATTCATTTAATAAATATGAAAGTGTTATACATGGTGGTGACACATCACATTTAACCACAGTTACTACATCATTAGGAAAGATGGAAATACAGGGGAGTAGCTGTGAAGAAAAAATCTAGTAAGAAAATGGCAAATTGGAAATGGAAAGCAGGGATTTGGCTTAGTAATAATGTCTGATATAATGGCTGGCCCTAACAGGAAATAGGTTTGAAGTTCTGAAGGCAGACAAGAGTTAGGAGCAGGTAGAGAAGCTAAGTTGAAGGCTGAAACCCTTCTGAGTGGGTATCATGGTGTCCTGCCCCACCAGCCCTTATCTTCAACCTTTGCCAGGCCTACACCCTTCTCTGTGCTCCTCTCTCCCCATCCAGTCCTCAGGGAGTTTCTTGTGATTCTCACAAGCAAACAGCTGCAGGCAAAGGAAACTGCCAAGCCTCAGCTGCCTTTGAGTAGCACACAGCAAGCTCAGTTCGTTGCCATTTCTCACTGGTGGCACAGTATGGCATACAGGAGTAAAGAGATGTGAGACAGCATTTTTAACTGACTAAACACATACCTGTACCACAGTATGTTCTGCAGGGGTAATAGCAACCCTTGGCTTCCTCTGGCAGCTCTCCAGGAATGCTATGTAAATGGAGGTAGGTAGAAATTCTGCTAGCTTGAATAGCTACTAGATTGCCACCAATACCTGAAATGCAAAAAGGAGCCAATGAAAAGTTTTCAGCTATTTTTTTTCCTCTAGTAGGCAACATTTTTGCATATTTACCAATTTCCTCTATGTTTATCACAGTACCTTACATACAAAAGTCAAAATGAGAAATATCTTTAGAAAGTATATTAGTTACAGACAGGCTACAAATCATTAAAATAAGTCCCAAAATGTGGGTTACAGTTTAGTATATCACTGAGTATTTGGAGATCAGTTTTGTATCACAGCAAGTGCAAAAACCACAAAACTTTCCAAAAGGTGAAATTCCCTTTTATCACTGCCTCTTCTTTGGAAATTCCTCTTGGAACAGCAGAAGTATGACATTGTTGTGCCACTGTTGGATTACCTCCCTAGGTCATTATTCCAGGCCAGTGTAAGTAACAAAAGCAGCTCACTACCACAAACATAAATGCAGATTTCACACACAGAAGCAGAGGACCAGAAAAGGCTTCAAGAGTTAATGTATTCATCCCCCTCTCACACAAAGCATGAGTAACTATACTCTTCTGTCACTCATAATTCAGGCTGAAAGAACAAGATGAGTGTCTGAATAGCTGATTTCTAAAAGAACGGTAGTGATGGAGATTCTACTTTCTTTCTTGTAAGTGGCAGTGTGCACAAGTTGCACCAGCAGAGCTTTCATCTCAATATAAGAAAGAAATTTCTTATAGTGAGAACAATCTTTCACTGGAACAACCACCTCAAGGCTGTGGTGGAGTCCACTTCACTGGAGGTTTTCAAGACGTGACTGGACCAGGTGCTAGAAAATCTCATCTAGGCTCCCTTTTTCACACAAGGTTTGTACCAGATGACATTTCAAGATTCCTTTCTCTCTGGGCTGTTTCACGTTCTATGAATTTTTACTTCAATGAACACAAAACTAAAACAACTCACTATATCTACATTGCAAAATGCAGTGACATGAAACCCTCCTATATACTTGAGGTGTCTACTTGCATATCAAGCACATGCTTTTTCTTTCCCTCACTTCAGATGCGTTACACAACAACGAGCTGGTCTGAGAAGAAGCAGAAGAAATGCAGATCATGTCCCCACTTCAGGAAAAAGGCCTTGTTTATTGTAGTAGAATCAGTTTGTTTATCTGATGCTTAGGGCTTTGTCTGGTTGCAAAACAAGTATTTGCGGTGACCAGAAGACACTTTGCCAAATTCTTTTGGTGACCATGGATTGGCTAGCACAGAGATCTAATACTGAGATGTAAAAAAATGTCCTGCCTCACCACTGCTTAAAGACAGTAAATGGCTGAACCTAACATGGAAGTATGTCTTTTAAGCAAAAACTTCAGATAAAAATTAGGAAATACATGCTCCCAGTCAGGAGTTACAAGGATAAAATATGAACTACCAAAAGGTCGAGTCAGAGCTTGTAATGAAAATTAAAACAACAGTGGCTCTTTTTCAGATGAACTACAGAAAAAGTAACAAAGTAAGGGATTTATCTAAACTATGAGAAGTTTAAAAGGATTAAAACCAATCTAAGTAGGACTCAAAGTCTGTCCTTCGATTGAGAACAATAAATCAGAGATTTCTGGCTAAGGAGAATAAGGTACAGAAAGAGAGGCAGAAATAAAATTAAGGATCAATGCACTACATCTGGATGGGGATCAGATAATTTCTGTGACTGAATTACTGAAAAGCTGTTATGTAAAACTGCTTCTTAATAGAGCTACAAAGCTGGGGATGGTGCCATAGAACCGGAAAATATGAAACAGTTTCTGCTAAAAAAGATGACATAAAGGCAATATGAGTAATCACAATCAGGCTAACAACTACAATAACTGATATATTCACAACAATACTAAGAGAAAAAATCAGTAAAGTATTCTGTCATTATCTGTTTCTCTGATAGCACTACAGAAAGAAATAAAGGACAGAAGGACCTAGGGCAGGTTTGAGTTTTGTAGCAATGCAACTGCAAATCACTTTGGCACAATTCTCTAGATTTTAAGTATTTCCTAGGATGTCTGTAACTTCATTTTGTGACTGCTAATTATTTGCTTCAACAAATTCAGACACTCAGAAATATGATAGATGCTCTGGACTTCTTTTCCCTAGCTAATAACATGAGAAACAGAATGAGATAAAAGAATTAAGGAAAATGGAAATAAGTCCATTTTAAATGGTGATTAAAAAATCTGTCTGGACAACAGACATTGACAAGTCTGTGAAAGAAAGTGTAAGATTCGTTGTCAATCCTTTGATGGATAGCTATTAATGACAAATCTTTCCAATTTTATAACTATCACTTGGAAAAAGTATTCCCCAAGCCCTATTGCTCATGTAGATAACAAGAAATTACTGACAAGTATCAAAAGTGGTTCTAAAACAAACTGGCCAGCCATGGAATACTGGTAAAGGAGGTGATAGCTGCTCTGCAAAGGAGGCTGACAGCTGCTCTGCAAAGGAGGCTGACAAGCTAACCATAACAGCCAGTATGGAGTGTGATTTTAGAAGGTGTAACTACTTACAGCTGAGTTAAACATATACAATCTATTTTAGCTAACTGGAAATGCACTATCTGTATGTTCAACAAAATTATTTTAATTTTTATTTGTCTCAGCCTCAATAACCTAATATTAGTGGTGTAATTTTAACTCACAGAAGATAGCTTGGTATAGTGAAGTGTAAATGCTTCTAGAATCCATACATCCTGCTCAGTCTCAGCCAGCCAACAATGTATGGTGGTGACAGCAGCAGTGATACTGTATTTTAGTTCTGTCCATTCACCTACCAATTCCTTCTAATCATTTTTGAACCTTTGGGCCAATTTCAACCATGCCTGACATGAGGACAGACATGTTAACCACTTCTAAGTATGGTTAAAGAATCTACCAAAAAATGCAACAGTGACTGCATAAATAAAGGAGAAGATCCAAACGCATGTCCTCAGTGAAACAAAGACAGTAATATGAGTTATATAGCTAATGGCATAAGCAGGCCAGCTGGCCAGTCAGCACTCAGCTTGGAGTAAGGCATGATGCCTCTTGCTCAGCCAACAGCTCAGTGAGACAGAAGAGGAATGACAATGTTGTGGAAAGCAGAGGGAAAATGGAGAGAATGTTGTGAGCAGAGGGTATAGCAGGAATACGAGGCAATAGGGAACACCGCAGGTTGAAAAGGCTGTCTAAAAACCTCAGGATACAAATGAGAACAGAATCAGGTTTCATTATTCTGCTGGTCCCAGAATGACTCGTATAAGGCTGTTCTTGCATTGAATCACTTGGATATGTACAGAGATACTCAGCTTGTTTGGTAACAGCAGCTACTGTGCATGTGCAGTTACCATCACAGCTGTTCCAGACTAATCAGACCCCTGCAAGAAACAGAAAACAGACAAAACTGCGTAGGTTGACAAGATGTCAATACAGAAAACTGATAACGTCTCAGCATCTTCTAAATGTATAAAATGGTCACACACTCAGTAGCTGCTCATATTATTAAAAGCTCTGTAGATATATATGAGGAGTATTCCCATGAATGTTTGATTAATCCAGACATTCTTTCTCCTGGAAAACACTATTGCAGTCATCATAGCAAATATTTAATACAAATACATAGCAAAGACTTACTTCTTTACTTTCCTTTCATTTTTGCAAGAACTACAACATAGGGGAAAACAATTTATTTAAAAGTAAAATCTAGTAACTATTACTTCATCCCTCTGAGAACAGCAAATGTGTTTAACTTCAGTATGAGAGTGCTGCTTTGTCAATAAGCAGAAGAGATGCTGTCTCTAAAGTGAGAAGGATGTCACACTGACTTACAACATTAAAAGAAAATTAAAAACCTCATCATTTTATCAAGGCAGTTAAGCAAGAACATTTCTTCTAAAAATGGTTATTACAGCTCTTTTGTCTAACAAGCACAGAAATCCATATTTTAAGTTGAGCCAAAACCATGCCAAGCATTTGCAAACAGGCTATGGGTTCGACTCATCATCTGGCAAACGGATGTTTTTCTAGTAATAGAAGTAACCATGCTATTCAGAAAACCACATTAAAGCACTTTACGTCAACGAGTCTTAAAGAGTACTTCAAAGCAAATCTGTGTCTCATAACTCAATGCAGGTAAAAAACCCCAGAAGGGATTACAAGTTAAGGGAAGCTGGATCTTGCTGACGCAGAACAGTCTGAGATCATCCACTGCTCTGAGGTAACACACCAGGCTGTGTTTTTCCCTGGATCTTACACTGCACTTTGTGATAAATAGAGTAAGATTTTCCAGGGAATACTGGGAGGAGTATTGTGCTGTCATTCAGAGGGAACTGGAGAGGCTGGAGAGCTGGGTCAAGAGAAATCTTCTGAAATTCAATAAAAGGAAGTGCAAAGTCCTCCATCTCAGTAGGAATAACCACATGCACCATGTTATAACTAACCAGTAAAAAATCTGGTTTCAGGTACTTGTTTAGTGTGAGGGAAGAACTGTACAGCAGGCAACCTAAATTTTTCAGAGCAGTATTCAACTACCTTACGTATGAAAACCCTTCCTTTCCCATAGGTCCCCATCTCATTCTTATTTTTTGTGCATTTCCTTAAATACATATAATTAACCATATAATTGTTCCTGTAGAAAACTGCCTCCTATGAAAGTAGCGAGAGCATCAGATAAAGTGAACATACTCAGCTTTAATGACCAGAGCTGTAACTGTTCATGAAAATGTAAATATTTGCATGATTGGGCACACAAAAAATTCTGTAAGAACAGGCAAAGCAAATCATTGAGATTAAAGATTTTTAGAAACTCAGTTCTATGGAGAGAGATTAATCAGTCACAGAATACTGTGTTGTTCCCAAGCACCTATAATACAGCTTGTGGAATGGGACTAAAATCAATTAATATCTACATAAGGGGAGAATTAGGCAAACATAATTCCCAAACTGATTTTTCTTGTAAATCTATCAAGAGAAGGAAGGCAAGAAGATTCTCACTTTTGCATACTTCTGAGCACAATCCATAGCTCAAAATAGTTTTGCCAAACAGGCTTTTTTGAAGTTCAACATCTGCGTCATAAAAATGAAATCAAAAGGAAGCAAAAGAATCTCAGTTACAATGGTGACTGAAAACTCTAAATTTTGGAATAATCATCTTATCTTTCAGAAAATGCAAGATGAATTTTTGCCCTGATGTCTCTACTATTAACTTAAAAAAAATCCTGTTTTATGCAAGTGAAATACTGAGATTAAAAACTTAACTAGCTACCTGTTTATAATTTTGGGGCTTTTTTATCCATCTTCCATTTTACTTTGTAGCATTTCTTTTAATACTTACAAATGTTTGGGGGAAAACAGATGGAAAGTATTAGCTTTCCCTAGATGGATGTTTTTTAAGAGAAGTCTTTATTATATATGCAACTATTACATTCCACGTTCGATTTTACTCATAAATAATTTCTTTCCTATGACTAATAAAAATTTGTTCCTTGACTGTCAAAAAACAAATATGCTCTGGATATAATTGCATTGTGAAAACTACACAATGATTACTGAAATCTTCTAAAAAATTTACAAGTAAGACTTAAAAGAAAGATCACACACTATAAAAGTATATATGCAGATTTTCATATACAGGTTAGCAACTAAAAGGTAATAAATCTGTCATACAATAATGCATCAAAAGTAAGTAACAGAAATCAAAACCCTCCTCCTTATTCATGCCAAAATAAAGACTGAATTATAAAGTTCTCATACAGTAAAGGTGCCTTCTGAGACTAACTCAGGATGTAGAAAAATTAATTTGCTACGCAGCCAAATCGCTCTACTACCATCCAGGTACACTAATGTTTTCCCTTGCGATTTACAGAGGCAAATTTCATATGTTCAACTCTCTGAGACAATGGTTATATTCTAATCAGTTGTGGGAAAACTCTATGCTAGAAGAAATTAAAATACATAGCTATTAAAATATGTTGGGTTTTTTTATAGTTGGTTTCTGGGTTGGTTTGTTCGGTTTTTTTTTGAGGAGGAATGGTTTCTTGGTGTTTTTTTCCATATTCTCCAAAAGAATTTACAGTAAAAGCTCTCTGAAAAACCTGAAAGTCTGTCATTCAATTTACCTTATTAACAGATAAAAAAGGGATGGTTTGGGGAATGTATTGCATAAGCTTAATTTTCATTTCCCAGACAATTGGCATTAAGTTTTATATTACATTTTCTCATAGGTGTTTTTCACATTCCTTGATACCTATGTATTCCCTCCAGATAACAAATACTTTTAAAGTAAGGACAGCCAAAGAGTAAGAAATATTAGGACAGGTTTGTGTTACCTTTAAAGAGTATTGCTTCAAACCACCTGCAAAGGAAAGTTTTTTCATATAAAGTATTTCCAATTTTCAGGTGTTTTCAGAATTAATTTGCAGAACTTTCATTCTTCAAGGTGCCTAAAAAGGGGATAAAGTCTACTGACCTGTTAGTTATTACCCAGTAACTTCTGAAATGCAAATACTTAGAAGATATCTCACAATGCTTTTACAAGTGTGCAATGAAAATGGAGAGGAAAGTGGCTCTATCTGGTAACTGCGCCTTAGCTCATTTCTGTTGCATATTCAGAAGCATATAATTGTTTAAGATATTATCTCTTTTTCTGCTCAAAAGGAACTCAGTTACTCGCAAATTGCAAATTCGGAGCCAAATTCAACATGCTGTGATATTGTAAGAGGATTTGCAAATTTTAACCATCCCATTCATGAGAAAACACAACAATCAACTCAAATATCTAGACTGAAGCACAGCCACACTCGGGCTTCGTTATTTTATTCAGAACTTTGGTACATCAAAGAGACAACGAAATCTCAAGTAGTCTGCAAGTTGCCTGAAATAACAAAATTATTTATTTATTTTCAAAAAGCAGAGATGCAATTTAACCCAGCCAACCATAGAATTAAAAATAATTATTCATCTCAAGAAATCTGTTTTAATGTGTTTAAAGGGGAAAAAATGGTTGTGAAATATGTCTGGCCACCAGCTGTAAAGTAGACTATAAATGCCTTTCTGCTTAAAAATTATTTTCATATTTTGGGCAAATATTTGTAGTTATTGTTAATAGGGGTGGGAACCTTCGAGGTTGCTCAAATTCCAGACCAGTATTTCTTAAACTAAAGTATTTATGGCTCCACAGTGTAAGACATGATTAAAGTCACTTCTCTCACATCTAAGAATAAGCAAACTATCTAGACAGGACTTGGAGGAAACCTACTTAACGGTGCAAAGGAAGTCTTAGACCTGACCATTTTGCAGTGAATCCTGTTCAGGTGTTCAAGATACGGCAAATGGCCCTAAAAACAGTGACAGCTTGAAATTCTGGACAAATTTACACTGTCCTCAAATTTTGGGTGGACACATTCCCTGTGGAAAAGAATATTTCTTTCAGGTTTCCCTGTTGTTGTTTTCTCCCAGGTTTTCTGTGCCAATAGGAGCAACAAACTTTCAGGTAAAAGAAAATGAAACAGGAAAACCTTCAGTTTCTTTCACTACTTAGGCCTACAATAAGAATTCTAAGGCCAAGAAAGCACTAGTAGAAAAAACTTTCTGCAACAGTAATATTTTAAAAGCCATCTGTTAAGTGACCTAACACACCTTTCATGTCAGTAAATGAGTGTCAACAGAAGTGATTTTTTAACTGAAGGACTTCCTAAGCCCAGTTTACAACACTGTACTGACCAGCAATTTCAAAAGGTGTCAGTAGAATTATGAAACCCAGGAGAGGCTAATCTAACAGCAACCCAAAAAATTACCTACCTACAGTTTCCTTTTCCAGGAGGTGTACCATAAAACTCTGCATCCTCTACACAGAACATATTTTCTCTATATTATCCAAAAGAAATGCATCTATCCTGACAATTCCAAGTCAAGCTTGCCTCTTGCTATCCCAGCCTCCTGGAAAGACTCTTTCCCTGCTACAGTAGCCTCAGCTTTCCCTCTCTTATACCTGCCTAACTCTTCAAAGACCTTTGGACCTGTCAGCTGAACCTCCAGGGCTATATAGCTTTTGGCTAGTTCTTTTCCCATAAAGAGAGTTCAAAGGAATGTATGGGCATTGCCTTAATCAGTTTGGGTTCACCTGCCTAAAAAGAAAGAAAAGAACAAATCCTCTTCTCTTAGGAAGCAAGTCCGGGGGGTTACCAGAAAAGAACTACTATAAGAAAAGTTACAGGTATAAAGCAGAAAAAAGCTGAAGATCAACATGTCTGCCTTGCCTTTTAGGTATCTGGAAATCAAAATGGAAACACACAAAAGTTAGACGCAAGTACTTGCAATATTGAATTAATACAAAGGCAAGGAACAGGCAGGGAAACATAATGGCTGAAGTGTAAAAATTAATTTACAGTTAGCAAGGAACACAAGTGGCAACATAGAAATGTTTCATGTTAAAGCAAGAAGAAAGGAAATAGTGGGCCTTAATGAGAAAGAAGAGCAAGCAACATGCTCTACTGAAGACTGAAATACTCAGTTCCTTTTGCCTACTTCTTTCATAAAAATGGTGATACTGGATCACTAGTAAATATGTACTAGTGCCTTAGGGTTAAGTGAAATTTACTGCATCTAGAGAGCTTAATGAACAATCCATGAAGTGATAGTGATCACTTTTTCTAACTGATTATTTTGGAGGTTAGAGAATACCTGAGGGTTGTAATAGAAAAAATAGAAAATATATCTTTAAAGCGAGTCAAAAAGGATTATACAGAGAATCTGTATATCAGTAAAATTTATATTCCTATATAAGAATTAGAACAAATTATTAAAAAGACAGTTTATAAGCATCCAGAAGACTTGAAAGCTGCAAAATAAGGGCTAACATAAATTTGCCAAGAACATGCTTCTGTCACAGCCTCCAGCTGAACAGCTCGTGTAATGTTTGCAGCAATAGATCTACTAACTCTCAACCACAGTAAAGCTTATCAAAATGTTTTGGTGCTATCCAGTGTTACATTTCCATTAACAATGTCTGGAAAATTAATTATATCAGAGCAATGTAGTTCAAAACTAAAACCCTGTGACCATATTAACATCTTATTATCAAGGTGGAAAAGAAGTGGCCATAATTCATTTAATTTATAGCTTAGGAAACAGAACAGAACATGCTCAATTTACAAGGGCCAACTTAAAACAGAATCATCTTGGTAACTGGAGAAATGGTTTTAATAACAATACATGAAAGCGCAAATTAATGTAGGAAATCAAATGGAAAAATACAAAAAGAGGAAAGAGCAACTAGACAGCAGTATAGAGTGGACAGATCTGGTGATTACAGTTATTGCAAACTAAGTAGGTATTAACCCTGTGGTACTGTATTAGGAAAGAAAAGCATTTTCAAACTGCACCAGTCCAGTAAGATATTAACTATTCTTCTAAAATTTGTCTTGTTCTTATTAGAAGATAGAACCCTAAATTTAAGGACCAAATTTTCAAAAATTCATTCCTACACATCTGAAAGGTGCATACCATTCATCAGAAACAACACACATTTTTCTTGAGAAATTTATTTACTTGTCTGTAGCATGCTTCTTAGTGCTTATATCTATCTACATTACATGTCAATAATAAATTTTTGTTTGAAAAATTGTCCTTGGATGTTCAGAAAAAAATCCTTTGAGATAAAATTTTAAGTACATTTTCCCCAGCCATAACTTCTTCAATATAATATTTGACAATTTACTATCTGAATACACTCCTTCAATATTTACACTTTCAGTTTCTTAATGCATACTTGAGGTTTCTACTTCTCACATTCTCGATCGTGTTTTAATGGTTGTAGTAAAAACAGGAAGCACTTCTTAGGTGTTCAAATAAACAGCTGTTGACATCAAAATCAAAGCTTGAAATTAATGTACCAGATACTAATTAGCACAAGAGAAATTTACTGTAATAGACAATTCTCTAAAGAAGGTATATCAACTGATACAGAGTAGCAATTAATCCTGTCAGAATCTTACCATTAATTACGGGGGTATAAACAACAATTCCAACCAAGTTAGGATCAGATACAGTTGTGTCCAGAATAAGGCCACCAATACTGAAAAAAAATACAATATTTGGAATAAGGCAAGCAAGACCATTAAACAGTATTTAAAAAATTTCATAGCAATGTGACTTAGATCATCTTCAAGCCACAACTTTCATCTCATCTATCCCCTGAGCCATTACCTCATTCTGAGGTAGAGACTAACATCCCTATATATATTCACTTATTAAAATTGGCTCCTTGTATAACAAAGACCACAGGGTATTAGCCAATTCCTCTAATTTTAAGATTCATAACTTTCAGTGGAATAAATAATCTCTTAGACTAGTGTTAAAATTCTAAAGCCTAAATTCTAGAGGCTCCTTAATTATCTCTCTTAAGTACAATCAAGTAAGAAATACAGAAATATGGGATGACTATCAAGATGCTTCCATGCAGCAAGACAAGCAGACCTACCTGCTTATAATCATGGCAGTTATAACAGGCTCCCATCCTGAATGGAGGACAGTTCTGGTAGCTGGGTGTTTGGCAGCTATGACAATCCCCATCGGAGTCAGAGCCAAAAAAAAGGCACCAACCAAAGGAGATACATAGTAATATGTCTCTAAAACAATAATAAAGAAAAAAAAACCAAACCTCTTTTACTTTCCAGATATTCCTATATGTTTCTCCTAACTTAGAATTCTAAAATAAATTATGAACTATGCCATACAAGTGAGGAATTTAATAGTCTTCATTACTGTTACACCTGAAGTTTCAGCTACTGCACTGAACAACATGGTTAATATCTGCCATCTGGGATCATTGTCTCTCATCTTCTCAAGGACAGAACATCTGTACAAAGAAGGAATTCTGAAGAGGATTTTTGTAAAATGCTTTATGATAAAAATACAGTAAGAATGTAGAATATAAAACATTATTTTTCAACTAAAGAAAAAATTTTAAAAGAAACTGTATATAATGAAAATGCATTTTTTTTATATCCAGATTCTCAGCATATGTACACTCCCTTCTTCCCAAAGCAGGTAATGTGGTAATCTTTCCATAAATTGCTTATCTAAAATGATGCAAGCACAATGCGCAACATTGAGACATTTATATCTGTATCTCAGTTGTTTCATAGCCAGTCTGAATCTGAAAATTAACAGGAAATTCTGCTGCTTGCATCTATCCATGAGAATTTCATCCCATTTAATAGGAATACAACTGCAAACACTGGTGAGTACCATCATAAAGCTGAGATTGTAAGGCACACAGCTGCTTACATGGAAAGAACACTATTTTTTTCTGATTACTTGGTTTTACAATCCCATCCTCACAGAAGCTACTACAGTGATCCAAGGCTTCCTAATTCAACAGTGAGGTAAATAATAGAAAATTTATCCTAATGGCAAATATATATGTGTAAACTGTGCAAATATTCCACTTTTAAATATCTGTTTTATGAGAAGTGTGCTCATATATGTTAAAACACATTTTGTCAAAAACTTCCAAACTTAGACAAGTCTTACAGCAAAATGTATTTTAAATTAACAGGTTGAAATAGTTAATATAGAGCACACAAATGCTTTACCAAAGAGGAGTAGTTGGTATATAAAAAGTATTGTCACTTATGCATTATGGCTTATTACAATGGCTGCAAATCCAAGAAATTACTACTTTAATGTTACCTTAGTGGACCTCCTGACAGAATTTCTGTCAAATATTTATAAGTTACTACCCTTCTGCATTGCGTAAGCCAGCAGGAAACGTAGTAAGTTATGTTTCCCTGGGCAAACTGAAAGTAGAAAGCTATTAGAAAGAGAACATGACAAAGCCCAAAAGAGAAGTAATTTTTTCCTTTCCCTATCTAATTATTCTACAGTGTATTATTTCCCTCTTCCTTTGTGGGGCCTTTTTTTCCTCCCTTCACCTCCTTCTGTGACCTAAGAGGTGGACCAGTGAGAATACTCAGCTTCAGTCTACCTCTTTGGAACAGTGAGGGACATTTTTTTTGTTTTTTTTTTAAGTCTATGGGAGACTCTACTTGTAGAACATCTTACTATAACAACCTAAAAAGTTTAACCTTTAGATGCATCTGTAAAGGAAGGGTAGGTATCTTCCTCTTCATATTTAATTCACAGAAGAAGCAAATGCATTCTACAATAGCTGGAGAATGGGAAGAAAATAAATGGCTTCTCTTTTAGGGCTTATTTCACTCCATTTTTGATAGATTTAGAGAAGGTACCTTACATGGAAAAAGGAATCTTGCTCAAATAATTCAGCCTCTAGCAGAAATTAAAGGTAAACTGGAAATACACCACTTCAAAACAACTGGTAGGAATCTGAAAACAATAATGTGAATCACACAATTTGCCTTCTCAACCCAGATTCAATATATCCGGGAGCTAAAGCACATTCTGTGAGGAAAATTGAAAGCTTTAAAGAAATTTTCAAATCATTACTGACAAATGACAGGCATCACAGACCTCCACATTTAATTTACTGGGTGCTCCTATTCCAGAGCACGTCTCGTGTTCTGTTGGAGGAGAGGTGCCAGGTCCCAGGGATGGTCCTGGGGAGCCCTCTAGTGCTTCACCCTAGCAATTTAACAAAGATTCACAGCTCCTTTTTAGGAAGTTTTTAAGAACTGTTAACCTTTTACAGTTTAAATCCCCGTGTTTGATAGCTTTGCCACTATTTTTAAAGCACTCTAATGAACCTTTAAGAAGTTATATACATGATGGTGGCCAAACAAGGTGTTTCATTTGGTCCTGGCATAGGTACAAATGCTACAGTCCTTTCCTCTGTCTCTTCAGGGTATGACATGAAGTATTGTATCAAACCAAAGGCTGCACACCTCTGTTACAGACAAACATAAAGCCTGTACACAAATAATTTTCATCCTTCCAGACTTTTTGTCTGAAAACAACTCATGCCATGCAGAGAGCAGCCAGAAATGTATTGTGCTCCAGATCATTTCATTAGTTAGGCTAATACAGAGGAAAATAGTTAATTCTGAACACAGTTCAGAAGGGAATGCCACCAGTTTCATTACTACCCACAAACGGTAGGTTTCTTTTTAACATTCCCATTGGGATTCTTATTTTAGCATTGAGAAAGCAGGGAAACCACAGAAAGGAGAAAGAGCATTCTTAAGAATATCTGTGCAGGATGAGGCACAGCTCTCATCCAGCATAGTATCCTTTGTCACACTATGGTCAAGAGTTCAGGCTCATGGAGAGAAGAAAAGAAAAATTACATGTTTAGAGTGATGTTTCTTTCAGTGTGCCCTGCCAGCTTCTGCTGTTGTTTGCATCAGGGATTTCATCTCTCAAGTCTCTGTCTGCATCTTGTCTGTTCAATACTCCTCAGCTGGTTCCTCTCTGTCTAGCTTATCCAAAGTTTTCTAAAATCACTTTGGTCCTCTTGACACATCACAGCAGTTAAGTTTCACATCCCACTCATGCATTGTATAAAAAAATTCTCTAACTTTTTAAAACTTGTTCTCTGAATGCCTCTTCTCTGCCATTCACAACTTGATATACCTCTCCTGAGTTGAAGGTACTCCATACTTTTATTCCTTGTTACTATTTCATAGTTCAAATACATGCATCTTGGAAACCACCTATTTTCAAGGGCTTCGTGGCATGTTCTTTCTTTGGAAAGACTCTCTTGTTTCCAAAAATAAAGAAATACAAAGACATTGAAAAAATACAAAGAACAGAAGCAGTTGTTTTAGTGGTAACTAGATAATTACATACTTCACCAAAATGAAGTGTTCCCAGAAGACATTACAGACAGAAAATTTGGAGCAACTCTTAGAAGCACACTGATCCTTACCCCTACACATGTGGGATCTGCCTTCCAAGTGCAGTTGCAGAGAAAAATGTGAGTGGTCATGACAGCTATAAAAGCAGCAAAGGATCAGTTCAAACTATACTCACTTCTTTTTTATTCCTCTGAGACATATTAGAAAACCTGTATCTAGAAATGTAGATTTCTGGAAATGTGTGAAAAGAAGAAAGAAGTCCAAGTTTCTTTACCCAACTTTTTGGGAGGGGGTTAGTGTTTTTTGTTTAGACTGATAGATTCTAAAAACCAGCATGTTATAGGAGAAATTGAAATATTAGTAGTAATTACTTACTTCTTTAGAAAGAGAGAAACATAGAATCTGTAATTTATATAAAGCATAGGAAGCAGTACTAGATACAGTACAAAATAATATATTTTGTTTATTCACAAATTAAAAATGCATCTACCATTAAAACACCAGCACATGCAACTAAGTTTTGCCTGTGGTCACATCTTAACTTTTTTTTTAAAAAAAAGGAAATAAGTAGAAGAAGCTGTTCAAAAATGGTAAGATTCAGTATTAACAGTTTCCTATCTTTCAGTCATGTGGGTTCCACTTATATAGAGTGTTAAATGAGATTAGATGCTGACAACCACTTCCAACTCCACACCTACCCAGGTTGCTAGTACATGCCAATAATCCTAGCTAACTCTCTCTTTCTGCCCAACTTCCCTGGCACATCACCGAAAAGTATAAACCCTAATTTAGAACTGAATTTCAATCAAACATATCATTTGTTGGTGCCTGAAATATGTTTTCAGCAGAATAACCCAATGTTCCAGTCTATTAAGATTTTGGGGCATAGCAATAAATCTAGATAAACAGACTCTAATAAAATAAACTCTAGTTATTATCCTAGCCCTAGCATTAGCTAGGGACACTAAATTTCATGAAAATAGAGGCTTCTTCTCTGTTTTTCTCATCAGAAGAAAGAAGAGGTGCTAAAAAAAGATCTTAATCAATTTTCACTGTAAATTCACAAACTTCCCTGAAAGAAGCATTTAAAGAAATTATTTGAGAAATATGGGCATTAGAATAAAATATAAAAGATTTAAATATAGTTATGAAATAAACAATCCTATTTAAGTTTTAACAAAAATACAGAAAATACAAAAATATACTTCTTTGCACACTGATACATTTAAGCTGAGATCATGTTAATACTTTCTAAATATGAAAGATCAAATACCAAAAAAGTAACTGCAAGTCACACCATGGTAGCTTGAGTCTTATTTGATGCTTTTTCTACCTGATGTTGTAAAACTTACATGTGAAAAGGTTTGGACAATGAGCACAGCTGTAAAGACTATATGTGATGACATCAGCATCTCTGGTAAATTATGGACAATACAATATTTCATCTATGGTATATCATACTGTAATTCTCTACAATTATTCTTCTAAAACACAATAAACTTTTAATAGTTTCAATAAAATTAGTTAGCTGCAGCAATGATTTCATTTTGAATAAGGTTCTTAACATTCTTTTCCCACTGTGAGAAAATGTTTTCACGTTTTTTGTTTCTTCATTACCACAGTTTGCAATTCACATGTAGATATTTACTGTGTTATTGTCAGTCTTTCAGATATTCCTAGATTGTTCCAAAGTTCAGATTAGTGAACAAAACCAAAAATATGTTTTGTTTTATAAAAATAAAAAGGGAAAAACAAAAAATGAACAAAAGGGAAAAAAAACCCACAAAACCAACAAAATAGAAAAAAGAAATCATGGTATAATGTTGCACTCTTAAGATTTACCATTAAATGGTATAAATGTTAACAAAAAAGTAAGTCAAACTAAAAGGTTTGCTAAACCTCTCCCTTTGGCCTTCTCCCCACCCTCCTAAGCCAAAAGAGGTTCCTGGGGAGTCAAACACATTTCAAAGCACACTTACCAAGGCAAGAATACAGACCCTGACTTATCCATGCTAGTATAGCAAGGGTGATGAGATCACCAAAACTTGCTGCTATAGGAGTGGCAACGTTGTCAGGATTGATACCAGTCTTCTTAGATCCAACAATAACTCCAACCATTATTACTCCTAAATTCAACAAAAGAAGACAGTACAGTAACTGTATCCACTGTTGTAATTCCACAGAAAATTCCAAGATTATGACAATTTCAAACTTAATAAATAAGAAGTCAGTGCTTTTTTTCCCAGGATGATTGTTCTTCCCACTTGATTAATGACTGTGCTTTTAAGTTTTAGACATTTTGAAAAATGGACACACACATTTAGAATAAAAAAGAGTAAACACATACACAAAAAAAAATCAAGAATCATCTGTACAATAAACTACTTTGCTTATGACTAGAATGAGCACTATTTTCTGAAGAAAAAAATATGAAGTGTATAATTTTCTAACCCTGGTAACTTCCACTGACTAAAATTTAAATCAACCTAGGTTGAAAACAATGTAAGATTAAATACTTTGACATCTGACATTGTGCAACACTATCATGAGTTAGCACCAAGAAGCTACACAATAAATTAAACCCCAGACAAAACATAAAAAATACTACTTGCTATACATTTGAAAAAATTCATTAAAGGTATTAATTTCTATTTTTTCCTATAAACAGCAACACTAACTTTTGAAAGTAATCTCCCTGCAAAATGCAAGTGGCTACTAAAAGTAAAATTGGCATTGTTACTAACGGTCTTGGCACAACCTGAGTAACTTTCCTCTCATCATATATTATATATATAAGAGCTTCAACTGTATATGCCATCCTTTATGTTATATCATGTATGGTAGGCTACATTAAGAGTTCACTTTCAGAGAAACTGCCTAAGGAGTTATACATCAGGAAATTCTCAAAAGAAAGAACTGGAATGATCCTGTAAGATCACAATATTTCACAAGCACCTAGTTCATATGAGAAGAAGAGAGAATGAAGATGATAAAGCTTAGAAAGTAATTTCCTGCACTGGCCCATCACCAGCACAAAAAACAAAGTTTCTCTTCATGTCCCAATCATGCATGGGAAGTGTAGAAATTGCACTCATGTTTCCCAGTTCTCTTACTGCCCTTAATTCTGCACATGATCAAACTCAGTGACTTTCTAGTCACTAGAAAACACGTCTGCTCTTAATTCCTCACCAAACTTTAACAATTTTGTAATTTTCAAATAAGTAATCACATCAAAGCAGTAAAACAAGGAAGTCACCCATTTTAATTGATTTACTATTCTTAAGACTACTGACTATGTATTTTCATTAAGAAAACGTCACAAGTAGAGGTTCTTTCCTGCTCCCCTTCACATCCATTAAGTACAATCTTTTATGGCTAAATGTTTCCTGACAATTAGGAAGAGAATATTAAATTCATCGTGCCATATTGCTCCAGACAGACACTAGCATTGTTTGCAGAGCTGGACTTGAACTTGGTCCAAACCCTTCAAATAATGAGCCAAATTGTTCACTTCAGACACAAAGCAGAGCACAAACTAACACACAAGCAGCATGGGCAACCTGGAACTTTGAATTCAGCTAAGCTAACATCCAGGATCACCTGAGTTTAATTATAAATAAGTTTTACCTGCTAAGTACTAAGAATATATTTTGTACATTAATGAATATAGAAAGCAGGGGGAAAAATTCTCCATCATATTAGGTGAAATCTAAAAACCATATTTTTGGTTTAGATATGTTCAGGAGGTCGTGCCAATCAAAAGCTTTCCAAAGACTGTGACAGGAGAGAAATGCAACATGCCCACCTATATGGAAATTGCAAAAGGGAATCTTATCCTCAGCTGGTTTGCAGAGGTATTATACCTGACTGGATTTCAATTTTAGAGGAATAGCAACATATACACATTCAGCATCCACAGAAAAATAAATAACTGCAAAAAGCAGCACATATACCCCCTTTACCTTGTAAAAGAGAAGCTATGAAAGCAGTTGCTACACTGCTGGAACACAAAAGAACTGAGTGATCAAAGCGGTATTTGCCCTCTGGAATCCAGCCCAATATAACTGCTGCCACTGCTGCCAGAAAACCAACTACTGTTGCCTGAACCTGGAAAAGAAAGTGAATTCTTAGAACAATTGACAGACTTAGGAGGACCACAGAATCATTTTGTGTTAGCCTTTCCTCCTACCTACATTTACATGACAGGTATAACAGAAGCATGCTCATCCATTTTGTAGAGGGGATGACAACTTCGGATGATTAAGAAGAAAAATCTTAGGCCAGCAGAAAAGGCTTTACCAGCATTTGTCAGACTGCAGAATAGCAAAAGTAAAATCAGGGAGAGGAGCTCAGGATTTACGAGAAGCCAATGCCTAAAGAAGCTTCTAAACCACTTAAAGTGGCAAAGTCACAACATAAATATTTCACCTAATTTTTTAGCGTGTAACATTGTAACTTATGAATAAGAAATAGCTCTCAGTCTTAAGAAGCAGCTGCTTTGGAGAACATGCCCTCCTTTCCTCAAATGACCCAGCTCTTTAAAATATTGGTGTTTATCCAAAAGCTCTATCACACACTTCCTTTAAACATTGAATCCAATGCAAAATCAGTACTAGAAATATTTGAAAGGTCAAATTTAAAAGGTTTTGCCAAATCCAAAATTTTTCTCTAATCATCCTCAGATCCTTCCTCAGAAAAAAATATAAAGGAAATATACCCTTGGTACAGTCACAAATAAGACTTTACATCTTCTTCTAATAAATATAAGCTCATACTGTTTTAGAGAAGAGCCAGTGTAGTAGTTTCCCATTAATACTGTTCATCTCCATACTTACCAATGTTTGTGATTAAACTTTTTCAGTGAGTTCCCTCACTTAAAAGAATTAATCAAATAAACCCATTATATTTACCTGTTTTAAGGCCAAATTGCCAATTATTAGGTTCCATTTCTCAATGGGAGAATCCATTTTTCCAATATTTACCTACCAAAATTGGAAAGAAATTCAGACATTTGGGTTTAAAATCGTATTATTTGACAATACCCATGAATAATTCAGCTAAGGAAGTAAAACATTTTGATTAAAAACAAGCTATATTTTTTAAAAGTCAAACTTTGCTTTTTATTTTAAATTATACTTACAGTATCTTTCCAAAAGCAGCTAAACTTGATGCAGTTTTATATAGTAACTTGTTTAACATTAGCTTGCTCTGCAAGATATACCAGCCACCTTACATTCCTGGAATGTCCAAGCACCACCAGGGATTAGATCAGTGGCTGGAAGAACCCTTGAGATTGAGCTTATTTCTATGATGCTTAAATTCTGAAAATAAAAAAATGCTAAAATCTTATACTGTTTAGCATTCCAACTTTTCATTTATACAATACAGCTAGAGATCTCAGATGCTACAAATATATGATGTAAGTCCAGTATTAAGGTAGTAGCTGAAAGATACCAAATAAATTATTCTAAGAAATTTAAAAGTACATATATGTATGTATATATACTTATAATGTATTTCCTACTTTTGCCTTTTTTTTGAGTTAGAGGACAAGATCTGATGAACAATACAAACCACTGCAGTATGATTGTGTTTAAAATAACTTTCTTTTTGAGATAACAGAAATAATTTTTTACATGTTGAGCATAAATTTTAGTGGCTTTTCCCATACAATACTAATTTATAAGATAACATACTTCTCAAAAAACAGAAGGACTTCATGCATACGTTTTTCATCTTTTGATAATTTCTTTTCAGTAGATTTCAATTCAATTTCTTTTCCATTTTGTTTCATTTTGTGATAGTAGTGACTTGCAAGGAAAAAGTATTAAAAGAAATACTAATTTAAAAAAAATATAATAAGACACTTTATCTCAATCCCACTATAAATGTTTTATAATGTTGAAACTACAGTCAAAGCTCTGCAAATACATCCATTAATTTTAAATAGAAAAGCAGTTGTTTCAGGAACTGCTGATAAGAATCTCCTTTGCATCGTTCTTGAGTATATAAATGCTAAATGAACAAAATGGCAGGCTGTGGAGAGTTTCAATTTTGCTCTCCTTTGAAAAAGTTTTGGGAAAGTATCTCAAAAAATTAACAGTATTATTTAACAGTATTACTGTTAAAAAAAAAAGTAATCTTGCAAAATGCTTAATCTGGCCTAAAGGTGAGCTACTGCCAAATGCCACAGCTCTTTCTTCCCCTGCTGTCACCTACACATTCACCTTTTCTTTCTTGAACCAGATCCACCAGTTCCATGCGAAAGTTCATGGCAACATAAATCTGCTGGTTTGATGGAAAACACTTTTTCAAGTGAGCAAAAAGGGGTTATCTGCTATAAAATGATCTGATCCCTTACATCCAACCATGCAACGGTGCACAAGTGCTCTCAGGGTTTGGAAGGCAGAAAGAGCAGGACCATTCCTTGCAGCTGCAGATTTCCACAAACTGAGATCAACTGATATTGTGACATTGTGAAATAGATGGACCTAAACAAAAGGTTTGTAAAATCACACTGCTAATGCCTAACCCTGATAACACACAGCCAGAACAAGAGGCACAAGTTTACTTGGACTGAATAAGCAGTGCTTTGGTGTTGGTGGTGGGTCATTTTTGGTTTTTTCTTTTTTTGTTGTTGCTTTTTAAAAATGAAACAGGAATAGAGAGAAAAGACAGCAGTGTGAATTGAGACAATGAGAATGACCCAGAGAACAGAACAAAGCTGAAGAACTCAAGGACACAAACCACAATATAAGTATTGTGCTTGAATGGGCAGTTGACCTACGTGCACCTCCCACAGTTATGCCAGCACAGCAGTGAGCAGAGGGAGAAGGGCTTACAGAGATAAACCTCCAGAAGCACCTTTTTGCTCTTTGTTATTTGTATTCTACAGATGAAGTAACTTCTGGTGGGATAAAAATTAATGTTTTAAAAACAGTAGGCGGTAAGATTGCCCAGGTATGGAGAGTTTACACTAACACCAAAGTGAAGTATGCCCTGAGGCAGATGAAAAACACAGTCTTGAGATAGATTTAATGAAATAACTGATTCTAAAGTGAATGGTAAATTGTGAGTGATCAGTAAGAAGCAGATCAAGGAGAAATTTGGGCAACAAGATGAATGAAAGTGACCAGACAATGCTTGAAACCAGATGTACTATGGGTAAGAAACTTGCTAAGACACTACTTTTTGACTGACCACATAATTAAAAATAAAGTAAAGATAATTAGTTTACAGCCCCAAGAGGACAGACGTGTCTGCAAATTCAGATGCAATTATAAGCTAAGTGAGCAAGCAGGGCATGAATTAACTGCAATGCTGAACTCATGTCAGAAATTTCCTCTTCAAAAGGTCAAGCTGGTCACAGAGGCACAGTCTTGCATTTACCTAAAGACAAATGTCTGGTGGGCTGCCAGATTTAGCCAAGGCAGACCTATGATAATTTCAGGTACTGGGATGACAGGAAGCCTTCATAGCATGCTTGAATAAAAACATCCGAAGCATCAGCTGATTTACGTCTTGGTGAGGCTTAATGACACTGGTAAGAGGCACTGGTAACACCCCTCAAACTAAGCCTTCTCAGTATTGAATTGTTTGAATCTTGGTAGAGCTTGGGGTTCAAATGGCCAAATTGCCTCTGAAAAACCACATTGGAGATATCTACATGTTGAAGAATACATTTAGCACATCCTTAATGTGCAGATCATGTTATCACAGTTACTGGGATACTCTTGAGGGTGCCATTTTGGGCTGGGGAGAGTGGCCTGAAACTCATGATGCCAACTTTCGTTTACCCATAGGACGTGCAGCCTGTGCAGTGGAAACTCCAGTGTCCTACATCTGTGCATGAGAGGGGGATCAGCTCCTGTTTTGGTAACAGCTGATGGATAGTAAGAACCAAGCTCAGGAGTCACAGTGCAGATAAAGGGTCTGCATGGCCCTGTTCCAAATGTCCCCTGAGAGCTGTGATGTTCACAAATGTGATGGCACTGGTGAGAATTGGGAATTCAGCCATGGACTGACCCAGACAAGTTCTGGATTTGTGATCTAGCAAAGGTCATAAGCTCAATTGAGACAAAGAATTAAAGATCACATTAACTGAAGCAGAAGTGGTGAAGCATATTCTGACCTTCTTTATTTTAAGCCTTCAGTAAGGCACTGGTACATCTTGGACTTGGTGTATTTTTCACTATGCAATACAAGCATTTTTATTCCTCAGGCTATGAACTGTACTAGTCAGAAACAAATTAAGCAACATGTCAAAAAAAATCAAAAGGTAAAGTAATAGAAGAAAGCATTCATGCCTGACAGTAAAGGCAATAAGGTTTAAACACAAAATACTGTTAAGAACCAGTAAGAATTCTCAGAAAAGTAAGAGCGATAAAATCAAACAGAAAACAAGATTAAATGGCTAATGATGACAATAAAGATACAATAGAACATGTCAATTCTTATGTATGAAAGTAATCAATTTCTGTAATGGGCATGACATAAGCAAACCTTCACAGGACTGCCAAGGCTATGTCCATCACAGCATGCATTCAGGCAACAACTCCATATAATGCGGCAACGACATTTATTAATGACAGAACACTGGGAGACCTTGTCAATACAAAGCATTGCAATACCATACAAAAACTGAATGTCCTTGAGGGTTACAGCAGGAAAAACATAAAATTCAACAGTCAAAATGTAAGGTCATGCACTTATAGACTAATAATACTTCTGCCAGAAGATGGGAGTGACAGCTGGAAATGAACAAAAGCATAAATAATAGGACACGGTCATTGATCACAAAGTGACTGTGGTCTAGACCTGACCCTTCTAGGCAAGTAAGTACATAAAACTCTAGAAAGTTTCAAGAGCAATATTCTACAAAGACATAGTAAAATCTCATCTGGAGTTATGTAAACCTTTGACCAGACATGTACTAGAAAAAATCATTCAAACAGACAAAGGCAGAGAGTGAGGACCTTGCTGGAGAACTGAAGCACTGCATTAGGCAATCTTAGAGAGATACCCAGTGCAGCTATCAGAAATAGTCTAGCCACATTATTAGACTGATCTAATCACTAGTTATTCACACACCCCCAAAAGATATACAAGAAGGCAATCTGGCTTACTTAGACTAGAAAAATGAAAAGATAGAATATCCCCTGAAATGTAAAAAACAATGATAAAAGAAATACATGAGAAAGAACACATAGAAAAAAATCTAGTTACTTCTACATTACAGTGTTGACACACACAAAAAAATAAGCAGACACAAAACAACCCCAAGGCAACCTCAGCACAACAAAAATAAATAAATTTATTTAGCCAGAAAGCTAAAAAAAAAAGTTTCTTGCAGTTTGTTCAAAAGAGGTCTGGAATAGCAACGTTACCAATGTTTTACTTTGGTGCCAAAAATATGGTTTTTAGAAAAATGTGTTTAAAACATAAACATTTTCTTAGACTATTCAAAATCCTTCGAGGTCAAAGAGATCTCTCACCCTTATACAATACATCTGTAAATCTCAAAAATCTGTTTTATCTGTTCTGAGTGATGAGTCAGAAGAGACTTAAGAAGTGAAGTTTTGATGTGTGGAGACAATGGTCATCTTTTTAACTTTGCCAACTTAATAACAGATTTAAACTGCCCCATAACAACCAGATTAATTCATAAACATAAAATACTTGTGCCTCAAAGATTTTTTTCCTTTTCGAAGTATTTTAAACATGTATCTGAAGAGTAAAAAGGAAGAGAAAGTTACTTACAGCAGTTGACAGCCTGGATGCCAAGGTCATTTCCAAATTTCCTTTGAGACCGAGAAGTGCAGGAACCAAGATAAAGACTTCAGTAACATTCTTGAACACATCCCAGTGCTATACAAGGGATACAGTGGGAGACATTTAATTGAAAAATTCACTTTCGACCATCCACAAAGTATTAAAATAATTCTGTAAATCATAACTTAATCCACTAAAAAAAATATAATCTTTTCATGTTAGACCTAAAAGTCTGAAGTCAAAACTGTTACCTATTTAGATAAAACAGATCTATGACTGCATATTACTGCTTCAAAGATGAGAAGACTATAAGCAAGAGATACAAAACCTGGCCTTAAAGCAAATGGTAGTTAAAAAAAGATGTCATTAATTTGAAGTATTTGTTTTTCATGACTTTGAAATAGTCCCAGATAGTATGACTGCTCTTGAATTCTGCTCTTAATTTTCGGTAATATTTTCATCTTTTCCCCTAGCTGTGTAGAAACCTCACATAAAACCAGCAAGGAATCAATTGTCATATTAACAGAGCCTGTAAGTAAAAAAAGCTTGTCTTTATTCTTTTACCTTTAAGTGTGAAATTTACAAGAGCACGGCTTTCCAAAACCCAGACTTTCAGAAGAAAACTCTTAATTTTTTGGGCACCAAGTTCTCAGTACCAAAGGTCTGTGCTTCTTTGTATGTCTTATCAATCCATGTATTTAATTCGTCATCCTTTACCAATTTTAACTAAACTAACAAAGCTATAAATTGTCTTATTATTGAGGAATTTGCAATCATTTAAACGATTAATTTAATGAAAATAAAGGGATTCAATTAAAGCATATCTACAAAGAATAGATTGGTAAGATGTACATGAACAAAGCACCAGACTGGTGCCAAACAGCCCAAAGAAACAGTAAAGTTTTTATGTCAAATTTTATTTTCCTTTTTCTTGAGGTAATGAAGTGTCTTTTCATTGCAACTGATTGAAGTCCAAGCTTCCTTGACTCTCTCAAGATTTTGAGTGACAAAGACTGTCACCTCTTGTTCCTGTTTCAATTAACTTTGTAAACTCTTTAAGTGTAGCTAATGAAATGCCTAAAGCTAAATGAAGCACAACCAAACAAAAGGGGAGGAAATCCACACAGATTAATTTCTGTATTGTATTTCTGTTTGAATATTGTGGTTATTTCAAACCTTTTCAATAAGATGTTCATAGCAGCAGAACTGCAAGCAGACCTAATTACATCTCAATATTGCAGACATCTACAATGTCACATTAGAACTACAGACCCCACAGACAACCTGTTAAAAAAGAATCTTCCAAAGCAAATACCAACCTGTACAATATCCAAAACCATGCCAGCAGAAACAGTTCCAAATCCTGCTAGCAAAAAAGGTACGAGTATCTGCAGTGCCATGATACTGCTTGATTCCTTGGGTTGTTTTCTGCTTCCTTCCATGATGATATCTTCATTACTGTCACTAGAGAGAGAGTCATCCTGCAACATGGCATCTGTTTCTGAAGTATCCATGCCATCACAGTAATTATAACTGGTAAAATCATCATATTTAGGGCTACAGCTAGATGGGCTGTGTCCATTGCTACCATGAAAGCTTGGTTCTGAGAAGTGATGGTACTCCGTGTGTTGTTCTGACCGGACATTAAAATTGTGTCCTGCTGGTTGCAATCCATCTTGCCACACACCATTCACCTTTTTGTGTTTTTCCTCTTGGTTTATTTGGTAAACAACAGGAACCATACTTAAAAGCAGTCTCAAAAATTTATCAGACTGAATTGTATTAAGATTTATGGTCCAGTTTACAAAGCCTTCTCTGTCATGGACTTTGCTATTTGTTTTGGAGATGGTAGATCTGCCTTTACAGTTAGTCATAGTGCTACAGAAGTACAGGTTGAAAAGCACTTCGTTCTTCAGATGTCAGCCAAGAAATCTTGTAGGTGAGTCATCAAGCACCACACTTACATGTGGACCAAAATGTTCCTTTTTTGCAAGGAAAAGTGTTTTTTCATTGCTCTCAGATCTTCAACGATTCCATAAGCAAGACTGAATCTGCAAAAAAGTAGAAAGTATATACATAACTATTAAAATATTTTTACTCTACAGTGTACAAAAGACATTGGGTCAATTTTTCAGATCACAATCTTTTCTCCTTTCTGTTTACTGTGATTTAAGGTGAAGTTGCTTCTACTTGGACATTTCCATCATGGTAGGAAATTAAACAATGATATACTGACAGTCTCAAGTCATTTCTCATTCCCTCCATCAGAAGCCACTTTACCTTCCTTTTCTTTAATCTTCATGTTGTGATAACTGAGGCAATTTACTAAAAGAACAGTTCTAATTTTACTCAAAGCTTTGCTGACATTGGTATTTATTACCAAACTCCATAAATACAAGTAAATGATTAGCATAAACAGAGAAACAAAGGTCAGGGAGACTGCACCAGCACGATGTAGGATAACACAATTCTACATGACTTTGTATCTATAAGAAACTGTGGAAACATTATACAGACTGCGGGAAATTAAAATATTCTAGAGCTGGAGAACTTTTAATCTGCATTTCGTAAGAAATTCAGCCTCCTATAATCATAGGAGGATGATCTATGATCATAATATTTTTGTTATGATTCCTATACTTTGCTTCCATCTTTTTCAATGCTTTTAAGCCCTCCAGTATTTCTAGAGCAATTTTAGATAGACTTTACAGCAAGTGGAGATGTCAAAGCTTTTAGCAACTAATAGCCTTGTAAGAGAACAAAGTTTGTGCCTTTGCTGTTACGTATCTTCAAACATTACCTAGGATAACTCACTACTTAATGGCCAGAGCAAATTCAAAATTCCTGCTGTTCACAGAACTACTTGATTTGGGCTTTTTGAGTGAAGAGATGACACAGAAGCAACATGATGATTTTCCCCCTACAATTTGCTTTATCCAAGGGAGCTCTGACCAAGAAATGAATATTTTAAAAATGACAATGGAATTTATGACTTGATCTAGAAAGAAGCCAAGTTTTGCAAGAAATAGCAATTTTTTGCCACAAGACCAACTGAGGTATTTAAGTAACCAAGATTCCTGCAATACTTTTTGCTGCTCTGTAGCAGATTGTGCTACATTGAACTTTTTAGTTTCAGTGCATAAAAAACTCCTAGGCCTCAATTCTGGTTTCCATACACTTTAATTAGGAATAACAAAACAATTCTTGCTGCTATCCCAGAGCAGCTCTAACCACAGGTCAAAATGGTGCTCTGTTAAGTGCTACAGAAGGACAGAACAAGAAGAAGAAATGGAAGGATTTAATTTCACTCCCAGGAAAATGCATTGAGAAAATTTTCTGACAGCTTTAACAAGGCAGAGTCTGGCTCTCATTGCAGTTTTTCCCATATGTCCTCCAGTCGCAACATCAGAGTGCTAGACCAGTGACTCACAGAAATTATTCATTGCCCTGGAACTCTGGCCAAAAATATTTGGGTTAATTATCCATATCTTGTGTAACATATGGATTGTTCTCCTTTTCAGTTTTTATATTTTGGGGTTTTTTAAGAAACAAATCCTTTGATAATACTGTGGTTTCATTTAATATAATAAAGTATTAACATATAGAAATGGTACTTAAAAGAGGAAAAAAAGAGGGAACAGAAAAATTATATGTTCAAGTTCCAAATGGAAGAAGAGGATAGCACGGATGGCGAACAGTTGAAATAGTACAAAGCAGTCTGGATGACAGCCATTTACATTTTTCCTACCACCATGACTTAGAATGACAAAATGTGAACTTAAATGCTGTAAAACAAGAATTTAAGAAGATAAACTGAAAAAGATAGAATCATAAAACTGTTTAGGTTGGAAAAGTATAGCACAGCATAGCGTAATGTAGTGTAGTGTAGTATAGTATAGTATAGTATACACTGAAGACTAATTGCTCCTTCAGAGCATAGAGAGGGAAGATAACTACAAACCCATCTAAATGCAACTATTAATTTCTAAAAACCTGTTCCAACAAAAATAATTTTCTAAATGTCATCTGATGCAATATTTTCATCCTAAGTTACAGGCTGTTAATAATTGCCGTATTTTCAGGGGTTTTTTAGTACCTACAAGATGCAGCAACCCTTGTTGCTCATGTTGTTCTAAGGAACAACAAGAACTTCCTGAGAAGCTTTATCATTGACAAGAAAAATGCCTATGTTGTTGTTACTGTCTAGAAAAGATATGGGAGCTAAAGAAGCAAGCTCTGCTCGAGTAATTCATATGAAGAAAAGGCAGTTAAAATCTCAAAAAATCCCTCTCCCAGTCTCTGTAGGAAGAGGAGATAAGTGGTTCTGGTTTCTTGACATAATCTGGAGGTTACAGAAAAAGATGAAGTACTGAAAAAGAAAAAAAAAAAGAGAGACAGACAGACAAAGATCCTTTGAGAATCCAGGAAGCAGCCTCAGATTTATCATATCTGGCATATTATATATGAAATGAAAGGGCACCTTGTCTTTGTCCCTACAGGCAAAATAATGAGCTATGCCCAAGCTATGAAAACATTAATTCCCTCTTATTGTTTCATAAGTACCTACTTTTAATTTTGTTCTTTTCCTTCATACATTTTATACCTCATAACAATTACTGTGTACTACTCACCTCTCTCTGCCTCTCAGTCCTGCAAGCGTACACAAACATAAAAAAACAGTTCTGTAAACATAAATAGGAAATACAGCCATATCCCACCATTTGCCGAAGATGTGTTCCTGAAAAATGAGACACTTGGCAATCCAGCAGAGAGCAAGCCAATTTTACCTGTAAGAATTAATACAACTGATGCACATAGAAAAAATACACATGGAGACAGTATACATGATGGTCAGGCAGAAATAAATGCTGTAGAAAACAGGAGCACAAGGTGGGAAAGATGCTGCCTTTTAGAAATGCAAAGCTGCTTTAAAAAAATCTCAGGTACTTCAGCTATGAAACTGAACACCTGATCATCATCACATTTTTCCATCCTTCACCTTTGATTGGCTTGATTCATCTGAGAAAGATGAAATTACCAAAAAAATTAAACTGTTCAGGAAGAAGCTCAGAGAACTCTCATCAGGAAGAAGCTCAGAGAACTCTCTTCACTATTGCCCAAAGAATTGTCCACAATCTTTTAGACACACCTACATTGCAGAGCATGGGAAAGAAACTGCTTCTACCATACTTTCCCTTGGTTTAAAGAACATCTAGCATTACCAGGATTAAGGGAGCAGGTTCTACAGCTAAATTTGATCAGATAGATATTAGACTGCCAACAATTCATTTAAAGCGTGAACACAATAAATCACCATGACCTCCTAAGACCCTTTAAAAAAACAGGAAGGAGGAAGAATCAAGCATGAAATTTCTGTTGAGTCAACAATATGACAGGCTAAATCAAATACTTATCAAAGTCTAGGTCTAGGGAAATTTCTGATTTCTTTCAGAGCTTGGCTAACAGAATCAAAAGATAACATCTGTCTAAATAATTCTGAGGACTTTAAGAGGACCCAAAGCTAATAACACCCCAGTCAAAACCTGTTTTTTCTAAAAGCTGCCAACATTTTTTTACAGGTGGTCTTTTAAAGAAATAATAATCTCTGCACTGCACTTCTAGGCAGTCCACAATAAAACACAATTGTGTAAACATGCCTGCCTGAGAAATGCCTCTTAGGACAAGAACAAGCCTTGGAAAGGGATTCAGGAAAGTAATAAGAAACGCTAATAAAACACTGAACTTTAATATTTTGCCATAATAAGCAAAGATGAAACTGGATTATTCCCCAGCTTGAAAGACTCTTTTTGTGTCTTCAGAGATGAAGCCAGACTCTTCTCACTGAAAAGATGAGAGGTAGAAGGAACAAATTGAAACATAAGAAAAGGCATTGAAACATAAGAAAAAGCTGGGGGTTTTTACCACTGGTTCAAACAGGTTCTGGAGACTTCATCCTCGTTGATATTTGAAACCAAACTGCACATGGCCCCAAGCAACCTGTTCTTGACCCTACTGAGCAGAGGAGGCTGAATAGAAAGTTTCCTGAGATTCCTTCTGACCTCAGCAATTCTGAGATTCTGTAAATGTGGAAATGTGAGGTTTTGGGGGCATTCTTGAAGTTCAGAATGAAGGTGACACAGGGATCTGCATGGCTTCTTCTCCACTATTGCGTTGTGTATACATACAAGCGTCATTATCACACTGACACCCTTATCACAGCCATGGCTAATCATTTACATTAGTGTAGTGGGCATATCAGCAGAAAGGGAAAGCTACATCGTATCACCTCAGCATTATAGAGAGTAAACAGGCAGTATTATCATTAACCATTACATAGAATCCGGAAACCAATGTGGTACACTGGGCGAAGATTACTTATAGCAGATATTGAGTGTTAAAGAGTGTAAAACTTGCTGAAAATAAACAAATGTTGTATACAAGGCAGATGTAAAACCATCACACACCATTTTTAAGTATTATGAAGTAAACTGGTTAACGCTGTGTTGATTGTATAGCCGTTGCTGGTTAAATTAACAGCAAAAGAAACGAATAACAAGGGAGAAAAACTAGATTAAAAAACCTCCAGATGCCTTCATGACAGTAAGACCTGCCAGCCCCAGGCTCAGTTTTCAGACAAGTTTGAGACTGCTGCATTCCACTTCCTGAACACAGCAGCTTTCGATTTTGGCCCCAAGAAAGAGCAAAGCAGCTGTGAGAAAAAGACGTGGTTTGACTCTGCACTTTTAAGGCAGTTCATCTAGAAGAGGCCAAAACAGAGTCAAAACACAGCAACAAGGCTGTGAAATGTGGCTGGTTGTAAAAAGACCCAAATGGAACACCAGCATGAAAAATACCAGGCAAATCACATCCTTCAGCCCACCAAAAGCAGGTCAGAAAGTATGAAATGTAAGAGATAATGCAGTCCTCTAGATTAAGTAACCGATACATACTTACCAAGATGAATCCTAACTACTCTTTGGGATCCTGATTACAGGTCTCTGCTGTCATCACCAAGGAGAGATGAATTAATTATTAACTCAGGCACTAGGATACAGACCTCAAATTGTTTTTTGTGGATAATATCGTACAGGTATTTGAAAAGAAAATGATACACTGCTATTTTTCCCCCTGAAGTGTCTACCAGGCATATTGTAGTATTTATGGATCCAGTGTCACAATCTCTTTAGGGCAGTAGACGTAGGGAATGCTGCTAAAACAGATCATCCTACCTGCTCTCATCTTTTTACTCACATTGCTGAACTACTGAAGTGAGAACAACTAGGCATGTCTACTAAACATTGCTAGGACTATTTCTAAAGATTGAACAGTTATTTTATTGTCTATAACCTGGATTCAAATGTGAGTGAAGGAGACACATAACTATATCCTGGACAATGGGCTGGGGGAAGGAGACATTATAACATTCACTGACAGTAAAGAAATAGACAGCCTGAACTTTACTGAGAATTAATGAGAGAGTAGAAAGTAAAGTGAAATAAATCAGAAAAAGCTCCTATGTTTTGGCAGAAAAGTATGGAAAGAGAATAAATGTACCGTCACACGTTAATTACAATACTTGTAAACAAAGAAGAGGTGATCGTTGAAGTCTGTACACGCACTGTTCAGGCAGAGGTTCCACGCTTGTCTAGCACTGCATGTGCAGTGACAGTGTCTGGCACATTTTTATGGGTGCAAAGGTGGAAACAGAACTGCCTGCACATACAGATATAAAAAGTGCCAAGGAATAGGGAATGTTGGGCAGGTCTTGTGCAGGCACAGAGAAACCAAAGAAAAGGCTCATTGTCCAGGCTACCTGGAGCAGTGCATAATTACGCGCACATGATGAATACACGCTGTGGGGTTCTGAGGAGCGTAAGGTACCGGGGCACGGGCGGCCAAACGCGAGGGAGCATCCGCGCTCCGGGCGCAGTTCACTGGCCCTGCCGGCGAGCAGCGGAGCCCGCCCGGCGCCGGGGGGTGGCTGCGGGGTGCGGGAGAAGGGTGGGCTGGAGTGTCGGGGCCCGCAGCACGGGGAAGGCGAGCCCCGCGCCACCTGGGGAACACCGGCCGGGGCGGGAGGCGGGCGGCACCGAGAGCCCCCCAGCCCTGGGCACCCCGGCATCGGGGCGGGCCGGCGCGGCGCTCGAGGGGCTCCGCCACTCGCCAGGAAACTTTCCCGCCCACGGCCCCCGCCACCTCCCCCGGCCCGGAGCGGCAGGTCCCCGGCCCGGCTGGTCCCTCTGCCCTCGCTCCCCGCGCCGCCCCATCGGGCCGCGCCCTCCCCTCACCTGGGCGAGAGCGGTGCCGGCAGCGTCGCGGGGTCGCGCTCCATCGCTGCGGCGGGGAGGGAGCAGCCCAGCGGCGGTGACAGCTCCGCGCTAGGTGAGCGCCGCCGCCACTGAGCAGGCGCGGAAGCGGGCGGCCCCCGCGATGATGTGGCCCGTGATGCGCAGAGCCGCCGCCGCCGCCACCGGCCGCTCCAAGCCGCCGCCGGGCGGGGAGGGAGGAGCCGAGCGCCGCCGCCCCGCGCCGCCCGTGGGACGGGACGGGACGGGGGCGCCGTGCCCGCGGTCGCTCGGAGTCCGGCCGCTGGGGCGAGCCCCCGCTGCCTGACACCCACCGCCCGCGCTGCGGGACCTGCCGGCGTCCCCTTCCCGCTCCGCCCCCCGGGACCCTCGGCGGTAGCGGGGGGCGAAGCTGCACCCCCGGCCCGCTGCCTCCGCGAGGGCCTGGCCTGTGCCCCGCATCCGAGGGGAGACAAAGCGCTGGGGAGTGGGGCTTCAGGGCGCTCTCCGGGCGGGGCCGGCGGTGGCCGTGCCTTTGCTTCCACTCGCAGAAGCTTTTTTGGCGACAAGAGCACGAGTCGCCGTTTGACTCCTGACTGCCAGCTACCAGGACATTGTCGCTTTTTTCTGCCAGCTGGCTAAA
This sequence comes from Lanius collurio, assembly GCA_020086605.1. Classification (NCBI taxonomy): domain Eukaryota; kingdom Metazoa; phylum Chordata; class Aves; order Passeriformes; family Laniidae; genus Lanius; species Lanius collurio. Next base: position 3,151,306 of record JACBWW010000005.1, read on the forward strand.
AGCAGCTTCCTCGGGAATCCAATTTTATTAAGTGTTTGGGTCAGTTGGAATATCCATGTTCTTGCCCGGCTAGGCTTTACACCCTGCACACAGCGTGTAAGTTACTCCTTGACATCAGCTGCCTCTGTTTAACTAAGTATGGAGCCAAGGCCTTGCTGGACTCCTGTGCTGAGAAATACTTTCTATTAATACATCAAAACAATCAAGCCAGCTAAATTTGTGCATTTATTATCATTACTAGTTTTATTCCTCAGTTGTTGCTCAACACTTTGAAGTGGTGAAGGATTCGTTAACTGGAAGGTGAAAGGGAAGAAAGGAAGAAAGAGGATGAAAAGAGAAGATTTAGTGACAAGAGGATGAAAAGAGAAGATTTAGTGACAATGACAGCAGCCAAGCCTACAGCATCTCTTTTCCTGTCTACAGAGAGAAAAAGAGCATGGGCAAGTCACCAAGTGCCTGCCATAAACTGGAGCTAGCTGCGGCGGGGATGTGTGGAATTGCAGAAGCTTAAGCACAGGGAAATGTATTTGCAGGAGTGGGGCCAAAACATTCTGTGCTACAGGAGTGAAACATACAGCATCAGCTTGAACACTCAAGTCGATACCACCTTAAATGAATGAAGCAGTCCAAAGCTTGGAGCTATTAATTCAGGTGTCTCAAGCCGGAATTTATTGAGAATTTGGGCTACAGTGCTGTTGCTTCCCTATCCTAGTAGCAACCGTATATATCCATGCTTTGTGTGTGCTCAGGTGTTACACAGCAAGGATACTTAGTTGGGCTACCTTACAAATCAGATAAAGATCACATCTGCCTCTGTTGTCAACAGGTTAGACTGTAAACCTGAGGTTTGGAAATAGCACCTGAGGGTGCTGTTTCTGGCTTTTCTAATTGCTTGTCTGGTTATCTTGGGCAATCACTTCATCACTCCCTACTACAGGTTCCTTGACAGCATTATGCCCTGCCCTCCAAGGAAATCACATAATACCCATGGATGAAATATATTATTCGAGGTTCACACACTATTATTTTGGGTTGTGTACAAACTCACAAAGACTCACTTTTGAGGCCCAAGGCAAAAACGTCAGCCCTCAAGATTTTTCATTCATTAAAGCTAGTAATGGGATTTTTCTGGAAAACGGAAAATCTGGAGCACAGTTGGGTAGGAAGGTGCAAACCAGGCAGCAAATTCAGTGGAATGCACTTGGCACTGTGGGTGGGCTGGGGAAGTGACACAGGACACTTGTTTGGACCAGTCTGTCAGGAAAACGGCAGGGTGGTCTCTTGCTTGAGGCCTTGCAGAAGGTTTGCTTCTTATTCATGTTAATTCCAAGATACTGGGATCTGTTGATTGTGTGGTTGGGTTTTTTCCTGTGTTCTTTGCAATGAGAGACTATAAACACCACTTACCTGATTACTATTTTTTCTCATTTTCATCTTGGGCTTCCCATCTTGTTTCCTACGAACCATTCAGTTTTCTTTTTGCAGTTTTCACACTCTCTAAATGTGAAAGGACAGAAAATGCAGAACAGGACAGATTAGGACAGAAACTGAGGAACAAAGCCTGAATAACAGGTTGGCCAGTGTCAACTGAACTTGGTGGTTGTGTAAGTTTCTTTTCCAAAGGATGATTAAAACTCCCCCAGGCTCTGATATTTAATTTTAGGTTCATTTGTCAAACTCTGAAAATGAAAATGGGCAAGTTTTCAGAGACAAGAAGCTACTGGCAGGCGTTCAGGTGATGTTACCTGCTGGCAGCTTGGTTCCACATGTTCATGGCTCTTCCAGGTGATGGGATGGACTTTTTGTGCCAAATCACAGAATTAGTCAGGTTGGAAGGGAGCATAGTGGATCATCTGGTCCAACCTCCCTGCTTAAGCAGGGTTGTCCTTGAGCACTTTGCACAGAATTGTGTGTCCAAACTGTTCTTAAATATCTCCAGTTTGGGAAACTCCACAACCTCTCTGGGCAACTTGTTCCAGAGTGTGGTCACTTGCACAGTAAAGAAGTTCTTCCTCGTGTTCAGGTGGAACATCCTGTGCATCAATTTCTGCCTGTTCTCTTGTCCTATTGCTTGGCACCACTGAGCAGAGCCTGGCTCCATCATCTTGTCATCCTCCCTTTACACACTTAACGTACATTGACGAGGTCTCCTCTCAACCTCTTCTTGAGGTTGAAGAGGCCTCCAGCTCTCTCAACCTTTCCTTTTAAAGAGATGCTTCAGTCCCTTAATCATCGTTGTTGCCTCCGCTGGACCTGCTCCACATCCCTCTTGTATTGAGGCACGCAGAACTAGATGTGGCAGATGTGCCTCACATCTGCAGCTGAGCAGGAGCAGGATCACCAACCTTGACCTGCTGGCAATGCTCTTCCTGCTGCACCCCATGCCACCACTGACCTCCTTGTCCCCAGGGCTCACTTCTGCCTCATGGACAGCTCGTTGTCTAGCAGGACCCCCAGGTCCTTCTCCGCAGAGAAGAACTGCTTCCCAGCACGTCGGGCCCCATCCTGTACCGGGGTTATTCCTCCCCAGGCGCAGGGCCCTGCCTTTGCCCTTGTTGGATTTCAGAGGGTCTAAATCGTTTCATGCCGATCTCCTCGGCGCGCTGTCCCCGCCGTCGCACACGGCTGCGGGCGGCAGTGCCGGCCCCTCACGCCTCCGAGCTCCTCCCGCCCGGCAGGGGGCGCACCCCGCCCCGCGCCGTCGACGAGCGCGCGGGCCGCCCCACTTCCGTCCCGGCGGGCGCATGGCGGGGCCCGGCGGCGCGGCGGGGCCGGCAGCCTCCCAGGAGCTGCTGGACGTGGGGCGCCGACCAGGTGAGTCCGGCACCGGCCACCAGCGGGCGGGGGCTCGGCTCGGGCAGGCAGCCCGAGGGAGGGGTTGGTCAGGCCGCCGGGCTGCTGGTGATCCACTCGTGATTGCATCCCGCGTGCGTTGAAGAGCTGCTTTCCCGGGCAGGGCTGTGGTAATGCGAAGTAAATAAGCGGGGAAATCCACGCTAAACGATGGGCAGGCGTAGCGACGACGTTTTTATGAGACCAGAAGGAAAAAGTTAAAAAGACAGAACACTTCGCTTTAATTAATTATATCGGGCGGAAGGCTCCGTTGGAATAATGTGGGTAATTAATGCCGAATTCCCTGGCATCGTTTGGGTTTTACGGCGCTGCTGCTGCCCACAGTTAGCGGAGGCCACTGGCGCCACAAAACGAGGGCAGGGATTTAAATCAGTGAGACTGGCACGCCTCAGCTCCCACCTCGCCATGCCTTGCTGTTCGGTGTTACATGTTTTTCTGTGCGTTATAGCTCTCGCTTAGTCAATCTTTGGTTCAAAAACAGCTTAAGGGACTTCAGCTTAAACTTAAGGAGCATGTAAGCGGTGAGCTGCAGGGTGAGACCTTTGGCCCGTGTAGCACAGTATTTCTTCCAAGAGCAGCAAAAGCAGATGACAATTACGGAGGATTTGTTAGCTTAAGCACTGCAATGCTTATTTGTTTGTTTGCAGGGCTGGAAGACATTTTGCTGATCAATTCAAAATGTAGCAGCAAGAAGACCACAACTTTACAGACCGTTAAATTGCCAAGGAGCAGTGGTAAGTAAGGAGGAGCTTGTACTGTAATTGTGTCAAGTAGTAGGTAACATTTGTGACAGAACTTTCGCTTCAATGCTTTCCTTGCGTAGGTAAAGGAAGAAGCTTTTGTGTTCAGTTTCTACAGGTGGTAGGTCCTCCTCCCATTACAATCCCATGTCCTACTGGTGAGTCATGTAAGTGCTGCTGCTGCAAAAATTAGAATTTGCAGTGCTAGGCATTACAGCTCTAAGTTTTAGGGACAGATTGTTCTTTCCCAGTATGGAGTTGTTCCTTGGGCTTCTTATCTCTTTTTAGAAGTAATTTGTCAGTATGATATATTTGTTGTATTAAAGCATTTAATTTAAAAAGGACTCCTGTCAATTTATTTTGTTCTCTGCTTTGTGATTGAGCTGAAATTTAAAAAGATTGTTACATCAAATTCTTTGTTAGATAAAAGTCTCTACAAAGATGACAGTGTTTCAAAGGTAGATTATACCTGTTTTCTTTTGTGGAGCTCACCTGGAATAGTACCTTTTCTCAGAGAAAGCAAACTGGCTCATCTCCATGTGTGGAGCAGTTTATTTGAAGAAACTCTGGAGGTGAAAATATTGTCTTCCTCCATGGAAGGCATAGAAGTGTGAGTCTCCTAGTTGCATTGATTACCTTAAAATTCTTGTGAAGTCCCACTGAGCTGCAGAGGATAAGTGCTTTATTCTTCAGCCTGGAGTTTCTATCTCTCTCCCACCATCTTAATTTCAAAATTTCTTTAGTTAATTGTGTTGACCTTTCATTAGTATATCATGACATCTGCTACAGCTAATTTTTCCATCTTCTTTGAGACCTTCAGTCTATACTTAATTATTGTAGACAGCTGGAAATTACAGTTGAAATGGAATCTGTTTAAAGGCTCATTTCTGAGGTATAAATGTGAACACTAATGGGCATCTCTTTGACTTTTTTATATATATGTGATAATTGTTTCTTTTCAGTTTTGGACCGAGTACAGAGCTTTTTACCACAGATGGCCCAGGCAAACGATGAGCTCAAAAGAAAGATGGTAACAGCACCAGCTCATCAGTTTGATATTGAACATCTAGACAGTAAAACGGAAAAAGTTATAGAAATGGTAAATAAGATTTTTATTTTAATATAAATTTAGATGGGATTAAAATAACTCTTTGATCTTAGAATGAGTAATATGATAAAGTGAAGTCTTTACAGTTTTCTGTGAAGTCTTTACCATAGTCTCTGATCTGCTAATTCAAAACATGTATGTAATAAGGATGCTTATTTGGTTGAAATTTACATCCTGGTTTTCATATTTGCAGAATTTTAATCACTGGGGATAAAGTAGTTTAAGAACAGAACAAGACATGCTTTTGAATCAACAACTCTGAATCAAAAGTCACAAATTGTATTTTAAAAGTTTCATAGGTAATTTGGTTTAGCAACTGGACAATATAAGGCCTAGTAAGGCTTAACAGAAGGCTTTAGTGTAAGTGTAATAACTGGCTTTCAGCTCTGCTCTGTCATTATTTTTAGGACTGACTAGATCTTGGGCTTAGAAAAGTTGTTAGTGTTGTTGTGATCCTTTGTTGCTGGTATTTGTCTATTTATTTACAGTCACATAAATATTTTCTTTCTCGTTTTAATTGAAGTGCTGCAGCCACAAGCTTATATAAGAAAATGTTGTTATGAAGGTGATATATGTGCATGATCCAGCCAAGTGTCTTCTGGCTAAGCAGACCTCAAAAATTATGGCTCTGTATATGGATATAGGAGATCACTTCAAAAAATGTCCTGGTGGTTTAAACTGCTTGCTATTTTAGACTAGTTGTATGCCCTGAATACTATTATGTTATAAAATATGAACTATATTGTTAAATATATATATATCTGTGTGTGTGTTTATGTATTTGTTGTGACTCTGTATGCACGAAATGATTTAAATTTTTTACTGAAAAGTGGTATTGATGCCTCCTTCTCATCAGTTCAAATACCTGATTTTGACAATATGAGATCAGCTATGCACTCAGTTCTTTCTTGGATAGTGATATAAATATGGCCTTAGATTTCCTATAGGCCAATATAAATTGCAATTTAAATATTTAGGAATCTCTTAATGACATTCATCATAATCCTAGGAAAACCCAGAGGTCTTTTTTATTGTGATTCTGGTTTCCTTATGGTAGTAGGCTGTTCAGTGTGTTTGCCTTATATTTTATTCCAGTGATAGAAGTTCTATAGTATGTATGTATATGTATATATATATATACATAATAGTATATGTAATGTGTTAATCAAGATCTTTTTTTTTCCAGAATGTGGCTGTAGTTGAACTGAGTGATTCTGATACAGATGAAGAGTTGCTGACTTCAGAAGATGACTCAGAATCTGATGAAGATGACTCTGTAACTGATGAAGTGACAATAGACAACATTAAGTTTCCTAAACAAAAGGGAGAAAAGGGCAAAATAGAAATTTTGGACAGCAAAGCGAATGAGTAAATCCATTTTATTTTACTTTAAAAAACCCCAAACCAACCAAGTCATGTGTTCTCACTTTGAAGAGTTGGCTCTTAAAACCACCTTGTTTCCCAGTGCAGCATCTCTCAGGATCCTGTGAAATGCTATAGTTTACATGGTGGAGAATTCAGGATCCACTCATGACTGCGGGAGGCTGGATTTCTGAAGAATTAAGTGTGATTTCATTCATCAAATAACAGGGAAGTGGACCTCATAGTAGATTACATTAAGAAAACAGCTAGCGTAAGGGGCACTTGAAAGTTAAAACTCTTGTTCTGTTCCTTTATTGAAGAAAGGGGGTTTTTTTATAGGATGATTGATAGAAGAAGTTTTTGCTTCAAGGGCAAGAAAGAATTAACTAAGGAAAAAAGCTTTGTTTTTATATTCCATGTCCTGTGAAGTGCTATGTACACTATCTTCAATATTAAACATAATCCTTAAGTACCCCAGAGGTATGTCTACATTGCATTCCTGACAGTGACTGCTGAGCACCGGAGCAGTGGCTGAGCTCATTTCTAGCCTGCGTGAGGACAGCCATGGTGAGAGAGTGCAGCAAAGGATTGCTTTCCCTGTGTGCCTGCACTGAGCTCCACGCCAGCTCAGGAAGGTTACATGTGGTGCAAACACCCTCCATACCAAAGGATCAAGTCTGCCTCTGGGGTGTCGTGATAGCTTTAAGCTACACTTTTCATCCCCAATTTCCCTGCCACATTTCAAATCTCCATTTTGTTAACATCTGTCATTGTCAGAAGGATAAAAACGTGAATTTTCAGCTGGCCTGTGCTTAAGTTGCCTTGACAAAATTGTGAAACCAGGATCAGTGAATGTGTATCTCATTCATACTTACATCAGATTGATCTAATTAAAGTGGTTTGGGCTGTTGCATTTACTTCATAGATCAGTATGCATTTCAGAAGTATCTGTCATGCTCCTGGATGTCACTGTTTCTTAAAGGAACTTTCTATTTTCTACACCATTAAAGTAAAATTTTCTATACTGTATTTGCTCAAATATTAAACTTAATATTTGACTTGAAACCTGCAGTTATTTATAGAATTTATTTTGAATCTCATACTTAAAGTTCTAGTTTTAATATCTGTTTCTATAATATTTGCGGTAAGAAACAACAAGGATTCTGGTCTTTCTTTTACTGTGTGGCTTAAATACAGGATGGAGACATGATCTACTGATTAAATCACAGAACATTTTAGTGAAGGGGAAGGAGGGGAATCAAAGAATCAAGACTGCTACCTTTAATGGCAGCCCACAGATAGATGAAGTTTTGTGTGGTTTTCCATTCTAAGAGCAAGGAGTCTTAACAGGCTTAGTTAAATAAGGTCTCAGTCTATAGAAAATTTCTTCCAAACTGAAAAAAGTTTGAAAGCCAACATCAGACCTTGGTCGTTTTACAAGAGATTTTACCACAGATTTAAAAAAAAAAAAAAAAGTGTGAAATACAAAGTAATAATCATGCAGTATGAAACAGTGATTACAGTCCATGTGCACAGACACAAAAAGTGATTTTAATCCATTAATGTAACCACCTTTCAGGTTGCAGGCAGATCACACATTCTGTATCAACAAAAAGGTAGAAAATATTTTCAGTAAATTTAGCTTGATATGCATAGTTTAACACCAATGTTGAACTCTGTATGTACTATACAAAGATCATAGTAAGTGCACTTCCTTTCATTGATTTACTTCTTATGGCACAAAGGTTTTCTGCACTGTTGAAAAGTCACCAGAGCAGAGTGTTTAATTGCTACTGTAAAACCTGAACTGGTTTATAGCAAAAATGGCATAATCAGTATATTTTAGTTCAACTTTAGAAGCCTAATAACTAAGGATTTAAAATGATCATGTAAACATTATGTCGCAGAAGTATGAAGTAGGTATGTGAGAACTTTTTCTTCAGTTCTATTTAAAAAAAATAACCATATTCTTGGGGTTTTTTTATGCAGGAGGATGGGGGGAAATTGTGCTGCCAACTGTTGCTGCTGCATAATTTAAATAACTTCAGGGTAATTTCCAAAAGCCATTATCTGTCAGACTAAAACTTGGACCTAATTTATAAAAACTTATCCATGGAATGAGTGTTTTGTTTTGGTTGGTTGGTTGTAGCACTGCAGACAGCATATCCTAGACATGGCACCGAGTGCTTTGTGTAGTCATCAAGATTGAAACTGCTGAAAGTTTACTTCCCAAGTGAAGCTGTTACTTTAATATTCCACAGTGATGGCTTTGGTTCTGAGATATTCATGAAGAGCTTCTTCACCTGTACAAGCACAATATTCACCTGTTAGAACAGCAGCCAAATGAATTTTGTCAGGCTGTAACTATATTAAAAAATTTGAAACACTGTAGCCAATATTTGAGTCCTTAAGGAACAATGGAAACTAATTACCTTCCCACTGTGATTTACAGAACTGGTCTGACAAGAGGCCAGACCCAACAGATGTGGAAGAGAAAAGGAACTGGAATTTAACAATCAGCAGCAGCAGTCTCTAGATGGCCACTGGGGGCCCAGAGCTGCATTTATGAGCTTTGCTTCTCCTCTGTTAAAGTTCATAGGTAGAGAAGCTGTGTAAAAATCAGTAATCTTTATTTCCCTGATACCATCAGACATCTTGTTTTCAGGAAATGCCTTTGGAGATTCCAAAGGCAAAAATCTGTTACATGAGTGAAATTTGGTTTTCCTTTTTTTCTGTGCCATGAGGCTTGATCTTTCCAGACTTGTGAAGTCTTTCTTTGGCAGAGTGGACTTCACTTTTCTAAAAATGTTAAAATTTTTGAAAAGAAAATATTTTTAATGCATCTTTTTCTGTGGCTGTTGGCAATTTTTGGTTACATTTTAAGGTATAAAAATGTTTCCCATGCTCTTACTTAAAGGAGAAACTTAAATTAGCATTCTTTCTGAGGGAAAGGAAAAAATATTTTGGCCAATATTTTTGTTACTTGACAACATTTTGTAGCCTGTACACAGCTCTGAACAAGCTGTAATTTGTCTGCTCTCACAGCAGTTGGAGAGGAATATTCTGCACACTATGGCATCGTTTAGCAAATGTACAGGAAAGGCTGAATGGGAGGTATTGAGGTGGGAATATTTAGGGAAGGGAGAGGAATCGGATTACTGTAATTGGAGAAATGTAGGAGATGCAGGAAATGCACCCATATTCATGTTTTACTAGGTACACTGTACCCAAGCAAAGTGCTTCTTTCACTGATTAGGACTCTGAGATGGGAAATGCAGGATAGAGACAACTTACCTAAATCTTTCCCAAAACCAGACAGCTTAAATCCACCAAACGGTGCTGCTACATCAGTTTTGTTGTATGTGTTAATAAAAACAGTCCCAGCTTCTAGCTTTTCACTGACGTAGAGAGCTTTGTTTATGTCCTTTGTGAAAACTCCTGAAGCTAAGCCATATTCTGTGGCATTTGCCCGTCTCAATACTCCATCGACATCCCTATGGGAAAAGAAATTACCTAATTGCAGCTAGGTAAAATAAATGAGTGTTAGCAACCTTCCACCTTCAGTGTCATTGAAGCAACTTTTCCTTTCTTCTCCAGTGAGCTTTTTTAAAGATGACTTACTAAGGGCAAATCTGTGTGTCAATCTGACAGATCCACAGAAATTCACACCCTTGCTTCAAGCTTGTGAAGTTTAACCTCACATCTCAACGGTTAATATCTACACCGAGAAATGCCACAGGAAATGTTGCTGTATGCATACAACTTTGCTCAGCTACTGTACAACTTGGGAATTAGAGCAATACAAAAATGCCCGTAATGCAGAGCATGGCAGCAGATGATGAATCAGTTTGCTAAAATTTTTTTCAGCCTTACAAGTTAATGAAGAATAAAAGCTGAAATTCAAACTTGATATCAAGACACAACTTTCCAGGCCATTTCCAGAGTGCTATTTTCTAGCTGCCTCTCATCTCCATACACTTTCAAAAATCAGTAGTAGTTTAAAACTTTAAAAAATTCACCACAGTTCCTCATGACTACATAATTTATGGATGTGAAGAGTTATCTACATGGCTGGTTCTTAACTTCATTGTCAAACTGCAGAAGATGAAACCTGATGGAAATATTTATATTAAGATTCTGTATATGGTTTTAATCTCATCTGTATGTAAAGTAATTTTTATGATCTGGAATGAAATATTAGAAGTGACAGTTTACAAAATATACAGAGGAATTTTCATTTGCAACAGTAATGGGCCAGTATTACACAATATACAACACTGCAGTCTTCTGTAATAGAAAAAAAAAGTAATTCCACTGGGAAAAATACACATTTTGTAATTTGATCAAGCTATTGCAATTACCACATACACTTCAGTAAAACATTTCTCTGAATACTACTAGGTATTCAGAATGGTCTAACAAGATTTAATAAAATACTGTGTATGCTATCACTTCTTCACTTGGGTGAAAATGGGAAAATAAATTTTCTAACAATAACCAGGGGAGAACATACCCATTTTTAAATTTAGAGATCACCATCACAGGACCAAAGGATTCTTCCTGGGCAATATACATATGGTCTTCAACATCTGTGAATACAGTGGGTTCCATGAAGAAACCTAAAGAGAGCACAGAGCAGCTTTTGAGCATGGCAAAAGTGCTTAAGGGTTTGCTGTTGTCCAGGCCATCTCTTTCCCATACTTTGAGGTCATAAATAACTTGCAACTTGAAATAGATATGAATGAAGTATAAATGGAAATGCATGCATTTCAAGAGAAATGGCAGAAAAAAAATGGTAAAAGAATGGCCTGTATTGATCAGTGACAACATGTGCTGTTCCCTGCCAGGCCAGAAGGTCTGCATGCCACAGCCCAGGTGACTCCTTGGGGGAAGACCCTGTACACTGACAGGAGGAAGGCAAGGTTACAGCATGTCACAGAGGCCGCTGTTTTTCTTGCTACCCAAGAAGAAGACAGGCTGTAGCCATGAAGATCTCGTAACTTACACTTCATTTGCACAGCTTCACATAATATGAGCCTTGAAAGCCCTGTGGTATTGTGGGCTTACCAGGTAATGTTCCCATGATATTGCACCTTCTCAAAATACAGCTGAGACAATCGTGACAGCGCTTGCATAAAGCGTAAAAGTTCCAAATACCTCTGGAAAGTGTTTTACCTGGCCTACATACTTGTCTTCCTCCATACACTAGAGTGGCTCCTTCTTTGACTCCAGTTTCACAGTATTGCAGCAGCTTTTCCAAATGTGCCTTGTGATTTTGTGGACCATGATCCGTAGATCTGTCAAGTGGGTCACCGATTTTCATCTTTTTTATTTCTTCAACCTATGGGTTATCCAATTAAAATGAAGTTACATAACATAGCAAATAGTTGTTGAGAAGCAGTATTGTTTATCATCGGCTATAATGAGAAATTAAGCAACTGAAAACAAGAAACACAAGTGTCTATAAAACTCGCAGATCTTTCTGCCACAATAAAACATCTACTTAACTTTGGTCTTTGAATATCTTACCACTTTTCTAACAAATTCGTCATGAATTGATTCTTCCACAAACAGCCTGCCAGCTGCAATGCAGTTTTCTCCTTTGTTGAAATATACTGCACCCATACCCTGATCAAGAAAAAAACATGAATATTTATATGCATTTTGTTCAGTCTGCCTTTCTGTTCCCTTAGGTTTTATTCAGTGTTTGTGACCCTAAAAGTCTAATGCTTTGTGTAAAAGGATATCACCAATGCAACATCTTATTTACAAACTTTGAACAAAATATGGCTGGTAGGTTAGGTGAATTATTATGATTGATGATGAACTAAAAACTAAATTGCAATAAGGAGCTCAAGTCTTTGTTTTGTTGTAATTTCTAATGTATATTTCTTGTAGTAATTTTTGGGGCAACATGAACAGTTAAATTGTGCTGTCATAAAGAAACATCTGAAGGTTTTTCATGCAAAGGATCCCAGATATTCTTTTTGGCAAGTCAAGAAGAATATTGAAATACTGTGAGGATGTACCACAAGGTCTTTGAATATATTTTACTTCACAGTAACATTACCATTTTTACAGCTCTGTCAAGTTCACAGTCACTGAATATGATCAATGGTGATTTGCCACCAAGTTCAAGAGAAACTTTCTTCAGGTTAGCAGCTGCGCTGTAAAAAATAAAAATAGTCATATAAACCCAATTTTTAGTATCTTATTCCATTATTTCCTTTGAATCATAACTAGTGAAAATGTATAAATCTCTATTGTCCAATAGTGACTTACTAGAATTCTACATAGTGGTAAACGACCATATGCAGTTAGGCTTTTTCATTACTTCTATGTGCCCAATAGATCTAGTAAGATACTTCAGAACCAGACTAAGCAGGGTTTATTTATGAATCTTTTGCTGAGAGTACCTCTTCATGATCTGTTTACCAGTTGGCGTTGAACCGGTGAATCCAACTTTGCGAACATCTGGATGTTCAGAGAGGTGCTGTCCCACTAAGCCACCTATCAGGGTGAGGAAAGCAGTGTAACTGGTACATGGGCAATTTTTACTACTCCAGCAGCAGCACTGTAACATAGAAGGAGCTAACACCACAAATCAAATACAGTATCACAACCTTATATATATTTGCAGCTTTATTCCTATGACTATGACAAACTTGGATCCTGTTAGTGTCTCTAAATTCTCCCATCTGTCTGGACTAACGAGCTTCTTAATAATCCACTGTAAGTGGAATAATCTAATTTGTAACCAAGCCTGCCCCATATAATTGCCTTGTCACTTTTCTTCCTTAGGGGAAGGAGGAAAATGGTGACATCAGGGAACACAGTGTGGACCATGACTACAGTGATGGATATGCATCTTGGAAGCTTGCTATAGGTCTCACAGTCACATTTAAATACTTCCATATGATGATAAAATTAGGAGAAAAAATGAAGTCTTACAATCAAGTGAAACATGTTTCTCTCTAATACATTCTTTTCCTGAGTGCTAATGTTAATTGTGTGAACTTGTAAAGGGTGTAGACTGACAGCTCTTACCCCTAACTAAACCCAGATTTTTCCCATTCTCTTCTGGAAACATGTGAGATTGCTGCATGAAAACATGCAAGCCTAGTGCCTATGAACATACCTATGTAATAGGTCATCAAAAAGGTGAAGAAGTTCACCAGTTTTAGCATGACCTCTCCCAGAAAAATGATGAGTTGAAGTTTTACCTGAACCAGGGAGAATATTTATAACACCCTTAGGAAATCCAGCTTTAGCTGAGAGTTCTGCAAACTTCAAGGAAGTCAGAGGTGTGACCTAAGTGGAAACATTTAGATTAGGTCTCCTATTTTAATCAAATGCACGATGATACCTTTTACATTTAATACATCTTAGATTTGATACAATATTCACCTTCTTACAGTATTGGCAAATTAGAAGTGATAGCTTCTGTGGAAATAAATAATTCTTGAAAATGAGATTAGCACTGGAGCATAACTGGAGTCAATCAATATCTTGTATCACCATGGCTGTTTGTATTATTTTATGTGCACTTTCCAACACATGTCACATTCAATCCATGGGTACATATGACAGACCAATCTATGGGTGAAATCTCCTGTCTTGCCTAAATCATTTTGCCTGAACAGGGGCATCTGGGCCATCTGTACATTCCTTTTTGCTCTTACCTGAGCTGGTTTTAGTACAAGGGTGTTGCCTGCAGCCAAGCATGCTGCGCTCTTCCATGCAAGCATCATCAGTGGGTAATTCCAGGGGATAATAATCGCACAGACACTTGAGGTAGGGAAAAACATGGAGATTACATATTCGATAGCAGCTTTTACATGGCTTTTCTGCATGTCAAGGCTGTAACTAAGAAGAAAAAAGTGATACTCACCCAATTGGCTCTTTCTTGGTGAATGTTAGATTATGGTTTGGCCGGGCCTGGTTTATTGGAATTGTAGCACCCTAAAAGACAGAGGAGGAACAGATCTTCATTCTGAATAGTAATTTATAAAAGATATTTGCCATGCAAGTATGTTTCAGAAAGCTACAGAGTAGGCTTCAAAACCACAATCATTTTTGCATCAGGGAAAGGGGCACAGATGCTTCTGCTGTATGATTTCCTACTGTGGATATTGTAATCAACTCCTGTTTGTCAGCTGGATGAAATAAAAGCATAGATAAAAAGATATGGGAGAAAAAAAAGTGAGGGTCTGATGAACAAAAAAAAAAAAGGCTGGATGATATTCTTGACTGGTCTCAAAAGCACTGGAGGAAATTCTCTTGAATGTGAGCCACATGCTGTGCCATCAAGCAAACTCACCAGCCTTGGTCAGACGGCAGCAAAGCACAGGTCTCTGCACTTACCTGCATGGTGAGCACAGTGACATTCTGTCCCATGAATAATCAAGAGCTGACCAAGCAAGTATATCATTGTGATACCTCAGCTGATTTCTTAGATATTTAGAGTCACATTCTAAATTCATATTCTCCAGCTGGAAGTGGACTATCCTTTTGTACTTACTGGGAGAGCCATTATAGATAAAATTCTAATTTTGCTTTAGTTTTTGATTCGTCAATTACTTTTTCCTTTTACTACTTTTTGGCAGTGTTTCAGAAGAAAGGAAAGAAGTGTAGAGAAGCACTGCCATTGATCATTTACTTTACATATCCACTTGCCTGAATTTTGTCACACCATCCAGCGAAGTATCTGAATGTTTGCACAGACATTCCAATATGAGTCTTCAGAGCTAAAGTGTAGACAGCTCCTGAGTCGATAGACTCTATTGTTGCTAACTCTTCTTGATGTTCTTCCATCAGGTCTGCAAGTCTTTAATAAAAATGTTAAAATCCACATCAAGGGGAAATTACATCTAACCACTGACAGCCTGAAATTATATTAGATGTGGCACAGAAGCACAATCAAAGTAGCATTCCCACTAAATTTGGAGGTGGAGCACTGGAGCCACTGCTCCTTAACATCAGTAAGGGATTGAACAATTGCCCATTAGTCTGCAAATGTCTTCACATTGGCTGTAGTAGACACTGAATGAAGACATGAGCTGTATAAACTCACTTGAGGTGTAAGACTGTGATAAAGCAATAATATGATAATAACTGATAATATGATAATATCTGATAATAACTATCAGAGTGTCTCAAAAATACATCTGCACTGATTGACTGTACTTATGAGGCACTACTGTTAGTTTAGCGGTCGCCTACTCAGGTCTGTTTGCATCAATGAATTTTCACATTCAGTCCTTTGCATTTTCTCACATGCATTAATGTTTTTCTTCAGCTTCCTTCTGTGATTTGGCACTCAGACATATAATCAATGCTCCCATGTGATTTTAAAAGCTTAACAAAGTGCATTTGAGATCCTGTAAAGAGTATTCAAAACTGGGTGTGAAACCTATTTTTCCATTATATAAGTTCTGCCCATTTAAAGCATTTGCAGAGATTTGGGAAAATGTTCTTTAATATCTGTTTTAAGTGTATCTTAGAGACCCAGCTACAGGTCAGGGCACTGGCAGTGTTGTGTAAGAGAATGGATACAGGCATGTAAGGGACAAAGGAGAAGGTTCCATTTAAAGTGTACTAAATGTCTTCTATTAATGATTCCTTAAGACAAAGCAGCAGAGCTAGGAGCTTTAATGGCACACACATTCTCTTTGGTTCAGCACTCAAAATCTCCAGTTTGAACAGAGGCCAGAGAAGAAGGGGCCTTATTTCAATTAAGGTGGTACAGAGAGAGCTTTTATTCACACTAGTAATGGTTTGCAACATAAACACTCCGACATTTTATCCTACAGAATGAGTTCCCTAAGAAAAGTTTAATCCAGGGATAACCTACACAGTGTAGAGGATTTGTATTTTCCATATACCTAATACAGCTATGCTTGCAAGTCTTCCAAGTGTAGAACAGAGCAGGAGTTCTCACACCTTAAAAGTCTCTCTTCAGGTCTGTGTTAACTTGATCTCTCAAGCACTCTACATTCCTGATACAAATTAAACACAAGTTTGTGCATGCTTTGAATATGTGCACACTTGTGAAAAACTTAAGTGACCAGGTGTATTTAATGTTCAGTTCTGACTTGCCCATTTTCTCCTGTGATGACTACTTAACTCTGCAAGAGACCTGCAGGCCTTTTTTCATGGTCTGGTCACATACTTAAGATAAGCAGAATTTTTGGCTTTGCTTTTATTCTTTTTTCTAAGATGCCTGCAATGTCTTGTAAAACACGTGGCATTTTTTCA
The DNA here is from genome assembly GCA_020086605.1 of Lanius collurio. Taxonomy (NCBI): domain Eukaryota; kingdom Metazoa; phylum Chordata; class Aves; order Passeriformes; family Laniidae; genus Lanius; species Lanius collurio. Next base: position 3,167,626 of record JACBWW010000005.1, read on the forward strand.
GGAGTAGTAACCAGCTTCTTTACTCATGTCTACTCATTCATTTGCACGTTTGGACCTGAAAAAGCAATGAAAGCTCTTCATATAGCCCACAAAAGAGGCTTTCTTTATAGGGAAGCTCTGATGCTTCTAGTCACCTGAAGTCTGCAAGACAGCGCTCCCCCTCTGCTTGGGTGAAGCACCATGATGTATATGGAAAATCTATAATAACTGAGGTTTTATTAGCTGCCTCCAATATCACTCTCACACTATCTAGTCAGCATTACCATCTTTCTAAGATCACCTCTTGCCCTTCAAGAATCAAACACGACCATTAAAACACCATCAATTCAACAAAACCTCTGATTATCTTATGAACCAATAGCAACACAGCCAAAATTAAGAACCAGGCATTAACAAGACACAGTGAGACAGATACAAAAAAGAGATAAAAGTGTCTCAGGTAAATGCTGGACTCAGCTTAGAGAATTTCCGCACAGGACAATTCTTCTGTTGCAGACCATAACACATCTCCTACAGTGGGTCTTTCGCCAGCTACTGGGATATGATCCTGGAAAAATCGAGCATCAGTTACAGTCTTCTTCAAAATTAGTGGCAATGTAGCTGTATGTTTACTGTAGGGAGTGCACATGCAGCAAGGCTTAGCTAGGTCAAATCTCTGCCTACCTAACCCAGGCAGACTGTCTTTAAAGCTTAGCCTCATTTATACAGAAGGATGGAGGTGTACAAGGGAATACTTAATCCTTGCAACTAAACTCATATGGATTAAATGAAGACATCAAGTATTTAAAATATGTTTTCCTCAAATTCTTTGTTTCATAAATAATAATGAAAGAATGTTGGCAGTGAGAGACCACAAGATTCTTCTCTGCCACAAGAAAGATTGGTCAGCTAAAACCTGAGGCTGGTACACTGAAGTCAGTCAGAGGATGAAAGGATGGCTAGTCTGGGTCCTCTGAAAGTGGAATTATGAATATCCATCACATTCAGAAAATGTATACAACAGTTCTTCAGAGAAACAAAATAAGATTTGAGAAAATGAAACAAATGCAAGCTGTCTTGTACATACCTGTACATGAGTCGCCCTCTTTCCCTTGCATTCATCCTCCCCCATTCACCATTTTCAAATGCCTCCTTTGCTGCTGCCACTGCCTTGTCAACATCAGCCAGTGAGGCAGAAGATACACTGGCTATTACCTGTGCAAAGGTAGCATTGCGTTGGCTCAAAAAGAAACACTGAGATGGAGAGTGTTACTCCTTCCTCCCAAAATTCTCGACTGGATACAAGCAAATACTTTATATCCTCAACTGTGGTGGTTGTCACAGGTGAGCCAGGCTGCAAATGCTCAGACACAACCGAAGTGGCAAAATTTGGAGGACACTGCAGGGACTCAGATTCCTCAGTCTTTCTTCTTCAAAGCAAGGTGCTTTGTCCCATTGGATCTCACCCTCTCCTTCCATATGTAAAACCATGGTGATATTACAAAAGCTGGAAGTCGTTATATGTGGTATTACAATCTAATACCTAAACATGCTAAAACGACTCCCACATGTTCCATTTCTAAGGAATGGAGCTTCTGTTATAAACCACCATGAACACACAGTATTTTACGATAATTGCATTCTGTAAATACACATGTTGTAAATCCTAATACAAAACTGTTATGACTTTTCTTCCATTCTATACCGAGTTCAGGAAAAGTATCAGTCTGACTTCTGATGACACTGAAATTTGCGTTATTGATTTCAGCAGTCTTTATTTACTCCAGAATTAAGTGGCAACTACATGGACATTAGAATCACTTCTCTTACTTACAATTCACAGTTATGAGTTGCTCAACCAGTACTGGGTATTTCAGGACTGAAGTCCAAATATATATATTTTCCTATTGAAAAGTTATTTTTCTTACTGGGAGTTTAAAGGGACATTTTAATGTCACACTTGACCTAAGGTATCAGATTTATAAAAAAAATTAAAAAAAAATAAAAAGAAGAAGTTGATTACTGGCAGGAAATATACAGAATATCCTAAAAGAAACACTTCCTTAACAAATAAACTTTAGCAATTTCTGTTTGCAAAGCTAAACAAGAATGACATCAAGGTAAAATATTCAGCTGAGTATGGAAATTGACAAAGTAACTGAAGTGGAAGTAGGTTATTTTTGCTTTGCAGCTTGACTCAAATGGAAAAAATTGTAGAATACAGAAAATGTGAAGTAATTGAAATTTAGAATTTTTTCTAGAGGTTGTTTAATATGGAGTGCATTATTTTATAAGGTAATGTTTTCCATTTTTTAATAGGCAAAAAAAAGAAATAAACTGGTATTGATCATATTTAGAAATTACTTACCGATCCATCTGCTGGATTTATAGTGTCATATGTTTTTTCATCATCAGCATTTATAAATTTCCCATTTATGAAACATTGGTATGGCATATTCACAGTCATGTTGTTAATATTTTTTGAAACCTGGGTGAAATTAACAACAAATTGTTTTAAATATATAATAACTAATATTTTAATGTAGCTTAACAAGTTTTTGATATCTGCAGCCAATATCCAGACACATTTTAGCCTGTACAGGCAGCTGTTATAAGTAAAATGTAATGGAAACCAATACAAACATATAGAAGTTTATATAACCAAATATTTATTTGCTTACCTAATTCATCAAACAAGCTAATAAAATGCACTGTCTGCTCTCCCCTAAAACAAAAGAAAGACTAAGCAATAAGTGCAAAATAAAAGGTCTTACATAATCAATGACTAACTCTTCTTCTTTGTCTTCTCCTCTGAGTTTTCTGACAGCCATCTGAATAAAGTCTGCAAACTTAGTGGCCATATACACATCTTCATTCTGTAGCTGAAGTCCACTATGCTTCTGTTTGATCTCTTCTAGCATTCTAAAGATTTTTAAGAAAGAGCAAGTTTAATTATAAATGAAAGAATTCTTCAGATAATTGAATCATTTGAAGGTCAAAAGAGATCAAAACTGGGTCTCTGTATGGATGGGAATATGTCTGTGTGCTTCTCTGACAAGGGCACAGAAGTGCATTTTCCTGAAATCTGTTGGTTTAAATGCAGATCCTATGAAAAAGAAAATGTCCATTCTGGAATACTCTTAGGCAAACTTTTGAAAATCAATTACAAGAAGACATTTATTTCCTGTTCGAAAATAGTATTTGGGACTACTCTAACCAATATAAGGAGGACACTGAGATTGGTAAGATATCAGCACAATAATCAGTTTGTTTAAAAATGCTGGTTTTATATTATGGCCTGAGTTGCAAAAAAGAAGGCAAATGAGGTGACCCAAGCCATGACTCAATTGACTCATGGGCTCAGTTCTTTCTGTGAAAGGTTCCTCTTTCCCTCTGGGGAGTTCTTTGCTCAGGTCCTCAGTCAGCCCCCTGGTCTGGAGACACCTGTGGCTGCATGCAGACAGGTTTGAGCACCACCATGCTCCCCCATGGGGCTGATGTTCCTGAAGTTAAGAGGAATTTTTCTTCAGTAGAAAGAGCAAGATTACAGCAATATCTCATAACTTTGGGAGAAGAACTGTACATGTTTTCCAAGGTAACAAAGGGAATAGTATGAGTATTGGAAAACATAGGGGGATTACTCTTTCCCACTACTTGATCAACTCTGATTTAAAAGCACCACAACAACTTTTTTTTCATTAACCTTGGCTTCACAGTTCCATTATTTTGAATATTTTTACCTGACAACATGCATAGAGGATGCTCCAGATTTAAAGAAGTCTGTGGAATCCTCAATCACAGCAACATTGCTTAAAATTCCCTTCCAAATAGCCTAATAATACATAACAATAACAGAGGCAATAATGAATAATCCTGTAATTGCAAGAAGTATTTATCAAAGTGCATTTTATTTGGTATCTGTGCCTACAACATATATTACTTCAAAGGTTTCTAAAACACCAAGTTATTTTAAGAGGGTCTAAAACAGTCTGGAGACCTCATGTCAGACAAGAAATTTTTCAGTAGAATTAGATGATCAAAATATAGTACTTTGTCCATGGTAATTTTACCTCATCAGGCAAGAAACCTGAATGGTATAATGCTAATAATTTTCAGGGCCAGTTTTTAAATGTTTTTTATCATCCAAATAATAACTTCCATTGCATTATGGAATGTGTCATCAGTAGAGGCAAGGACAGCCTGGGGCACTTTGTGAATGATTTGATAGCATTTCAGGCACCTGGCCAAAGCTGAGAAGAAGTTTAAGCTGTGTACATGAGATGGAGAAATAAGCAGTTAAATAACTGGTAATGTAATATTTCAATTAATTATAATTGAGTCACCAATTGATGAGTTTATACTTATTTTTATAATATTCTTAGTCATTCAATAGCTCCAGGCAACATTTAGGTTGCTGGCAAGCAGGTTCAAGGTAATCTTGAAGCAGCAGCTTAAAATATTAGTACATCAGCCTGCTGAACCTGTACCAAAAGTTAATAACCCTGCAGCAGATGTAGCATAAGGGAAGACATCTATGATTCATTTGCTTTGGCACAAAACTTTATTGACAAATGTGGCTTTCAGCTAAGCCCCTGACACTACAGAGGGGTGGATTCCAGGAGAGGGCAGCCTCTCTGGCTATGAGAGTTTTCTGCTCCAGCTGTTCCCATTCCTCTGCCAGCCAGCTCCTTGCGTGTGGTTGTGGCAGAAGAAACAGAGCACACAAGTACAGTGAGAAAACTGCTGCCTTTTGATTTCAGAAGGCTGTTCTGAGTCTCCCTGGAGCTTGTCCCACAGGCCCATTCTGAGCACATCCTAGTGATTAACACCACAGTGAAGAAAGGATTCGACGAACTGTCCAAGTCTGCCAGTATTGAAAACCTCACTTCTGTGAGGTGAAGGACTATTTGTTTTTCCTACTCCCACCTTCATCATTCATAGATATTTATCATAACTGATCCTGCAATCACTGTTTTTCTATCACTTGTATGTGAAAAGTAGTGGCAGAAGTGACAGACAAGTACGCTAGTGAGTTCCCATTTCCACCTGCATTAATGTCAATACCTAAACCTTCACCTCCATATACTTTGAGTACATTTTATCAAAAAATTATTTGCATAACTAAATAAAAGATATGCCTTGCCAAAAATAAGTATGTAATGCTTTTGTCTGAATAATATCCCGCCAAAGAAGTTTAGTGAATTACCCTAATATCTTCTGCCACCTTTTTCTCCTCCTCTGTCAGTTCCAGGGAAGTTGTTTCATCATCAGAGAAGTATTTAGATGCAGGGATCATTTTTCCATCCTCAAACTGCAGATTTCTCACTAGTACCTGAAAAACGAGAGGGTATGATTTTAAATTGTCTGGGACATAGTACATCCTTGGGTGAAGAGTTTTTAGGCATTAATAGGATGATTGAAGTAGTGAAATAAATGGCTTGCAGGTAAGCTGATAAAATGCAGGCAATTTAGCACAGGCCACTCGTACCTGTCTTTCAGATTCTCTCCTAGTAAGAATAGATTTTACTCCACATGGGAAATGATTATGGACTGAGTGAAATGCAAAGCATGAATGTCTTCTCTATAGGATGGTAGAGGATTGATAAACTCCAAGTGAATTAGCTGTCTGTCATCAGCACATGCATCTGTGTAGCTTGTCAATTCTACACTACCTGCCCTTCTTCCTAAAACTATTCCATCCATGCTTATGTTTGTCAGACTGAGCACTTACCATCTTCCCATCATTTCCAAAAATGACTAGACCGTTCTTTGTTACAAGTCCAGGTCTTGAAGCACCTTTTATTGTCAGCTCTTGTCCAGCAGGCATTGAAGCACCAAGTAATGATGACCCATACAAAGTAACCACCTAAAAAGAAATGTAATTAAAAGTGCACAGATTCTAAATGTGCTGTAAAATTTCAACGATTTTATGATACTGTTTTGAAGCTTTAATTAACAGAAACAAAACATAATTATCTATACATGGAAAACATGTTACAACAGTTCTAGATCTTTACAACTCAGAACATGTAAAATTTTGCAATTTGCCTAAACCTGCAAAGCAGCTGAGCTGTAACAACGAGCATGCTACAACCAGTCCATGAAAGGGAGCAGCTTTTGTCAGTGCATGCCCAGAGTGAGGGACCACTCACTCTATAAAATGACATGGATTTATTTCTGTAGATTATCTAGGTCCAAATCTCCCTAAAATGAAACCCTCTGTTATTTCAGGAGCTCACAGGGTTGCTTTTTGCTGTCACTACAGTGATGTTGGCCACTTAACAGCGTGGGCTGCATTATTCTGTAATGCATGCCTACTTCACAAAATAACTGGCACAGTGTGGTTCTACTCTTGGTACCTTTGTATCATGCCTCGTTTTTTCCCCCAGATATTGTACTCATCTTTCTTCAAATTAAATGAAACTGTTATTAAAATAGTCTTAACTACTGTTTTCAGTATATTTCTTTTGGTGCCTATTCTATATATACACAAAACATATAGTCATCAAATTAGAGCTACACCAATGTAACACCCATTTGTATTCACCTGTATGCAGACATCTTTAATTTTATAATAAAAAAGAGTCAAAAAGAGGGTACAGAGAAGAATAATTTTATGGTTTTCAGAGCATACCTGGCCATTTATTGTTGTCCATGCTCCAGGCACTTTATCATGCCCTCGAATCCAATTGTGCAAAGCTTCTGCAGGTTGGTCCCAGGAGATCTAGAGAATCAAAACATGCCAGGATGCACCACCACACCTTCCTAACCATAAAAAAGATCATCTAATGCAGTAGGGATGCTTAGATAAAATAATTCTCATATGGGTATTTAATTAATTTTAAAATCTGTTATTTGTTTATATAGCCTGTGTTGGTTTTTTTCTCCTGGAACCAGAAGGAAAGGTGCCAACACTTGCTTTTCCTAACATCAAATCTATTTCTGGTAGAGAATTTCATATGGCCTGTTGGCAAACAGAATGATCTTGATTTAACGTTATATTCACATATTAAGAATGTTATATTCACCATATTAAGAACCCACTGAAATTGCAGCTGCCACTTAGTTACCCGTACATGATCCTGAAGAGGACACCAAGTTTCTAAATACAGGTAACTGCTGAAAGGGAAAACGAACTTAACCTAGGGCTCTGTTACATGCATCCTAGGAGGTATCCCAGGAAAAAGAGGTGAGGAAACAACTCAGTTAAAATTCATGTTAACTTCATATTGTTGCTACTGTAATCTGAGTTAATAACTTTTCTAGTGCTATGCACAAAAACCAGTGTTACTTCACATTACCTCTGCATTTTCCTTTTTTTGGATCCCTTCATATGTTGCCCCTTCTTTAGGCTGAGGTATGCGAGGGGCCTTACCATCAGCAATTAGATGTACAGCTTCCACCTATGTGAAAAATTAAAATATTTAATGTTACCTTGGTTCACCTTTTTTTCCTCAGTCATACTTGGGAATGACAGCAAAAGACTTTCTGCCACAAGGTGAATTGGTTTGGGGTTTTTTTAAATCCAGTATTTCCAAACTCTAAGGGACCACTGCTGCCCTGATTAAACATGTGCATTTGCTCAAGCTTCTTTGGCAAAAGATATAGCCTCCAGAATTTCATGGGAGTACATAGTCACCAAACTTAAAACAGCTGCCTGAATTCTCCAAGATAAGAATGTGGCTCAATATGTTTGCATTCAACTTTTTCGTTTTTCTTTCTGCAATAAGTTGTTTTTCTGCATTTAAATGGAGGGAGAAAAAAAATCTCTAAGGAACAATGGTGAGTACTTTTTGTGCATTTTCTTTTATTCACTTAAAAAAAAATACAAAAAATGACAAGCATAGAAAACTCAAAGCCAATCTACCAGGGATCTGAGCTTCAAACACCATATTGCCCTTATTTCTTAAAAATCTCACATCTAACTTTTTTTTCTCGCTGAGCCTTTAAAAGATTTTGTCTTGTGAAAGCATATAAGAAATCTATGGAAAGAATCACATTCTGAAAAAATTCAACTTCTTGCCATCTGTGGAAGTAGAATATGCTCTGCCTGCTGTCAGCAACAAATATTCTGAGGTCACATCCTCAGCTGTTGTGCAGCTTTGACTTTGACTCCAGTGAAGTCAAAGATTTGGCTGAGTACCACAACCTCTGTCTTTCCAAATGCTAACATCTTGTCTATATTTCCTTTACTTTCAACCTCTTTTCCTCTTAAAAAGCTGGTATTTAGAACAGCCAAACATACCATAGCCTTTATTCCTTCTGGGAAGAGAAATCGGTTATATAAGTCATCCACAGTATCATTTTGGCCGACATCACATTCTCGTTGCAGAAGTATTGGTCCAGTGTCCAGACCATCATCAGCCCAAAAAATAGTAAATCCTGCCTTCTTATCTCCTTGAATTAAAGTCCTGGACATAAAAAAAGACTTACAGTAAATACAGACAAAATGAAAGTAGTCAGGAATATCAACTCATGTGTTACACACTCATTTTCTTCAGGAAGATAAAAAAGAAAATCCTAACAATTTTTGCTATACTTCCATTGCTCACTTCACAGTCAGGAAGCCAGAGTTTTGACACTGTTGATGTGCGGCTTTCACAAAGTGACATAAGAAATGATGCAACTGAACCCTGGCTGCCTCACACAGTTCATTGTGATAATTATTTTAAAAGTATTATTAGTGGTAAGAAACTCATCAAAGCAAAAGGTGTGCAACAGTTATGACAGAATTTTAAAGATGGGAGCATCTAAGAGAACATTATCTTGATAATTCATGGTTGTTTACTTGTCACACAGCTGAAAAAGAGTTAAACACAGAGTGGAAAATTATGTACAGGCAACTGTTTAAGGAAATGTTATTAAGGGAATTAAGGCTATCCAGCCAGATTCTCAGCTGCTGTGCATGAACATAGCAATGCTTACAACAGACCTATGCTGATTTACCTCGGCTCAGGATCTGCCTCTGCATCAGAAGGGAACTTCAGCCACCTTAAATTTTCCAGTTCTCCTTTGGCATGTATCTCAGAACGACGGAAAATCACGCTGAAGTGTGTTTAAGGGAGCAGCCAGAAATGGTGAGAAAAATATTTCCTGCATGGTTTTAGCCATTTGTCTGCATGCAAACACCAATGCTATTTTAAGTAATACATATCTCGTGTGTTCCCCTGGCAGTCCATGTTGTAACACAATCGTCTGAGATCTGGCCTATACACAGGATAATTCATTATTAAAAGGAGTGAAGCCCACATATGTGCTGAACAAGGGATGAACTCTGAAGACAGCTGGGGAAGTTGGCAGGTATAACAGAAGTGAAAGCTTACAGAAGTTTGGCTAGCCCATATCAAATCTTTCACACATTTAAGCAGCATTTCTTCTGCTTTTTATTATGTAAAAATTCTAAAAGAGCACTCTAGTGAGAAATGGATGTCCTCATAGAAAAGGTTTCATGGGCAAATGTCTCTGATGCTAAACAGGTGACAAGATAAGAAATACTGTGTGCTCCCTCCTCTGTCCACCAGCTCCCTCCACAAAGGGCTGCTGGTAACAGAGTGGCAGCAACTGGAAAAGACTATAAAGGAAGTGAGTGAGGAACCCTCTGCACCCCAGGGCCGTTGTTTGTACCTGGTCATGTCTAGTCATGCCTAATTCCCAAAGGAATATGGTTATACTGTACAGATAAAGGGTCTGATCAACACCAGGGCTGTAGGCACAACATGTGAAAGTAGGGATTAGAGCAAGGAGTGAGAGGGTGAAACACAAGAACAGTCAGCCAAGACCAAATCCTAGTTTAGTTTAAAGGCCTCAGGACAATGGCCTTTACCTGAGAAGGGCAGGAGCAGATGGATGCCTTTTGCAGAAGGAATATGCAAAATAGAGCAAGACACAGTGATACAGCACTGCAATACATTCTTGTTTCTGCAAACCTTCATCTCAAGGACTTCCTGAAAGAGAGTTTCTATCTACACCTTCCTGTGAAATACATCTTGATGAGCTTCTTATCTGTGAAAGCACCCTTTTAGAGCTTCCTAGATATGAGGTCCCACAATTTAATAGCATACTGCATGGAGTAAAAGTACCTCCTTTATTTTGTAAAATCCTACTATCTGCTCTCTTTGCTGGCTTCCCCTGACTTTTGTTTAGAATGAGCAACCATTCCTCATTCACCTTTCCATGTCTTTCATGGCTTAACACACGGCTAGTGTATGTCCTTCCCAATGACCTCTTCTCCAGTCTGAAGACTACATCATTTGGCTCCAGTCATGTGAAAGCTGTCCTATTCCCTTAACCATCTTTCTTAGACTTCTCTGAATTTATCTAGTTCATGTTCCAACTGAGATGCAGACATTATTTAAGATCACAGAATCACAGAATATTCTGAGGTGGAAGGGACCCATAAGGATCATTGAGTCCAGCTCTTAAGTGAATGGATCCTTCCATGGTGTCTTTTCTGAGTAAAAACAATTGACTTTAATACTGTTTACATATAGTCAGGAGGATTTGCCCCTTGTGTGCCTTGTGTTACGTTTTTTAACTTTGAATTTGACCTCTCATTTTCTTACTCTCACATTATCACATTTACCCATTTGCACGGAAAGTGTATTCTTTATGACAGATTCAAATCAGAGTCATTGATATAAAGTTTCCTGGCTTTCTCTTTCAGCCTTTTTAAAACTGGTATTGCTTTTGCTATTTCCCAGTCACCTGCATCAACATAATCTTAAGAAACAGAAATGTTGCAGGTTGTCTCAAATCTGTAACTTCAAATTTGCCTAAGTCCCCTGGTCCTGACAAATAGGTTCTTATTCATTCATCCATTTACCTAACATCTCTTCTACTCACAGTTCAGCTCAAGAGAATTGTTTTCACTTACTCTGCACAAAGGACTGTAGGACAGTAACATCTTAAGCTCCCCCATCCTGAATACCAATATAGATTTCCTATTGTGGTATTCTCCTTGATAAATACCTTTGTTAAATCAAACACCTCTATCACTTACATACTTCTCACCTTTAACATATTTGGAGGAATTGTTGTCATTAAATTTTGTGCCTTAAAGAGTTGGCTCTTTGTTTCTTTTCTGGACTGTCTCACTCTCATTTTCCACTGACTTTATGCTATTTTACTTTACACATTTAGAGACAACTGACATTTTTGGAAGGATTTCTTTACCTCTCTAGTAGTCTCCTTAACACCTCTGTTTAAGTATTTCAGCTTACTGCCTTTTCCAGGAAGGATTAAAATTAACAAAACAAAATAAAATATGCTTTTGCTTTGAATCCACAACACTGTGGGTTCAGATAATCACCATGCTGCCTGTAAGATTCTTTTAAATTTGTTTCTTCATATTTAGACAATTTCTTATTGAATTTAGACAGTGTACTAATGTCATTTCTGTTGTCACAAGAGTGCCAGATTTGAGTCTATCATGGTCATTATTGCAGTGTAGTTCTTTCAGGGTAATGATTTGAACCTACCTTGTGCATTGCTCTGGAGGACAGTGAGATAAGGTTTTATTCTTGTGGATTCTCTTCTCTCTTCTCCATTCCACTCTGTGAAATCTGAGGCTTTGTATCAAACCCTGCTGTGATAGTTATCTAGTGTTTGTGGGGATGAGCCACAAGGGCAGTGCCCTGCTTATGGAAACTCCAGATTGTCAATCTGTGCATGTGAGTAAAATATATGAATGTACACCACTGATCTTCCCAGAGTAACAGCTGAACTCTCATTGAAAATAATAGTGAATCCTAGGTATGAAGTGCAGTTCTTGTACCAAATAGTCAGCTGCTCCAGAGAAAATCCTTCAGAGCAGTTGCAAGTCAACAGAGAGCTGTGCCAGCATTTACAAGAGTAATGGGTGCAGACCAACATCCTAACTTGACAAACACATCATTTTGATGCACAGAACTCACCAGTTGATTGCAGAAGCTCCTCGGTGGCGTGGTAGGATGGATGGATGGTAAATAATAGAGCCATGTTTTGGGCAGTCAATAACATCCATGGGGATAAACTGGGTACAGAATGGAAGGACATTTAGCTCTGCTCCAACTGATTTGTAGGCTGCAACTACTTCCTGGATAGGCTTGCCTTTAGCTCTCCATCTGGGGAACTTAAAAACAGGAGTGCCGTCCTTCTCCGCTGCCAGTGCTGAGGGGCAAGAACAGTATTATTTTTTTCATTTTGTGTTAAAAATTCAAACTGAATTCAGAAGCATATTGCATGCAACTCAAGCAGACCATCAAGTGTGTGACTAAACCCTTCTTTACGTTGTTTAAAAACCTTTGTGCTTGGATATACTTCATTCATTCACACTTTGATTCTCATTCCTACATCTTATGTCAATCCCAACTTTCAGTTCACTCTAATGACTTGGCTAGTAAGTATCAATGAAAGCAGAAAAGAATGATGAACGTTATTGACTACCAAACAGTGACATCTCATTTCTTGTCCACTCATTACATCTGCCTGGAACTGGTTTGGTTTAGCAGAACATAATTTTCCTCTTCAGCAATCTTTATGTTAATGACTATGTAAATCTAAGATTCACTTATGTCAGCAGCATTTTGTGACATGGTGCAAATAATCACAGATGCTAGTGGACATCAGTAATTTCTTCAAAATTCTGTTCACTTATTCCTTCTGGGTATGCTTTCATTTATCTGTGGAACACTCAAAACTAGGCTCAAAAGTGAGAATAAAAAAGGAAGTAATTGCAGAGAGAATCTTAAGATGGTTGATAAATTCCATTACACAACCACTTAATAACTTATGACAGAATGGGCTAGAAAAGCCAAATTTTATATCTTTGTGTTTTAAGTGTAGCAGGAAAAAAGGAAAACAAGAAGAGGTATGGAAAATTCCCCTAATTTAATTTCTGTTTCTAATTTAATTTGTATTTCTAAACATGTATTTATACTTTACTTTCTCTTTTTCATTTATGAAATTGAATCTTGAGCTTGAAGCATCTTAAGCCTGTTGACTTAAGTCTTAAGTAAATACTAAATTAAATATCATTCCATAGAAGATAGTGTGTACTGAAGTTACATTTAGCAACAAAGACTGCAGCTGTCTGAGGGTACAGAAATTTTAGAAAACATTCATTTGAGACTTAGGCTTTTGAGTCATCCAGAAGTAAAAAGAAATAAAGTTATGTAGTAATTTAATTTCCTTTTTTTTTTCCAATCAGGAGAAATTGGACTAAACTAATCCTATAGTTTTAGTTAAAATAAATATATGATTGGAAGATTGGAAGATTTACTTAGTTACATTTGTTACTGTAATAACTGTATAAGAATAATATATATAATGTAAACAAGTTATGCTTGTAAACAATGCTATGCTACATTGCATATAAAATTTTTATATAATGTAATCCAACCAGACTTGGATAGTCAAATTTCCATTTTCTGAGATAACAGTTGCCTCCTCTAATTCTTTCAAAGTGTGATTAATCTTTTAATGAGCTAGAGTTGAGAACTACATGCTAGCCTGTGAGCACCATAGCACTGGTAAGCAAAATTTATGTTTGATTCTTCCCTTATGAGAGTTCTGTAAAAATATGTCAGGACAAGACCAAAAAAAAAAAAAAACCACACAAAACAAAACAAAAAAACAAACAAACAACAACAACAAAAAAAACCCCCACAACCAAAAACCAAAACCAAAAGAGGCTTGAGACAGCTCATGGACTGTAGTTTTGATTTCAGATTATCCATGAAAAAACATCTGGCACCTCTATTTGCTAATAATATTAACTCACTGTCTTTGTGTCACTGAAAGAAAAATCACAGAATAGTGATAATTCAGATGGTTCCAAATAATCTTCTTTGTTATTCTGGGTCCTGAATACACTGAGTAAATTTCTGTATAAGCAACACCTCTTTCTTTAGGAAGCCTAGAAAATCCTTCTGCACCTCAACAATGGAAAAAGGTAAAGCAAAGCCTCCTCCAACCTTTTGAGTGTGTTTTTCATAGTCCAAGTGGAAGAGAATTAGGCTCTGCAGGTACACTGCCACATGGAAGCTTGTCAAAAAGGGCAGAAAGCCAGGGATAAACTATCTTGGCTCCATGTCTTGAGTCCTAGACAGCACAGTGAAGCAGGTGACAGACATTTGCACTTGATTACAGGCTCAGCAGCTATTTTAACAGGTCTAGTTCAGGATGAACATTCAAATAACATATCCAGATTAATTTTGCTTTTCCAATATCTTAATGTATAGCTCTGCATGGTTAGAAACTACTTCTGAGGTTGTTTTTTAAAGAACTGACAAACTGACAGGGTTAAACTGTTTCTGGGACTGATGTTTGTTAAAGCCTAGCTCTTGTCCTGGATTTAGTGTAGCAAAGGCAATATATGCAAATCATTCCCATATAAATAGAACCTTCTCATGAAAAGGCAAGTTTGTTATGTACGACTGCAATTTTAACATTTGGGGTAAGGTTACACTTACCCAAAGGATCAGCTTGTCCATTCTTGTCAGGCACGGTGAAGACACCCACAACTTTATGTCCCTCTTTTCTCAGCTTGTTATAAACTTCTTGTCCAAAAATACTTTGACCTATAAGGGCTAGCTTTAGCTTATGTTGATAAGCCTGGTAAAAAGAATTAAAACAAAACATGTTCTAGAATGCGAAGAAAACATTGTTGCTTACATTTCTGTCTTGTTCTTTCGTTATCAATGTTCAGTTTGATTTAAAATTGAATAGTCTTTTCTAACCTAATCATCTTTGAAAGAATAACAATTTTTTAAAAGTAATGACAGGCAACATACAATTCAGAGAGACTATACTTCCCATAAAATTATCATCTGATACTGTCACCGTTTATATGGCTTTTTTAGAATTTTCGTTAGACAGACCCACTGCTTCTTATAAGAGGTCCCATGATCTGATCCATAGTCAGAAATGAAAATACATTTTTTAAAACATACATAAACCACTTTTTCTAGGCATAATTTATATGCCTGGAACATGCCCTCTAAATCCCTATAATTAAACAGTGATATATTATTTGTGGTTAACATGTTTAGACTAAAGAAGACACACTTGCATTGTTCCTGCAAAGCTAATGGTGATGATCACCCATCTGATCCTCCTACAAGCAAATAAAGGTGCTAAAGGTGAGGTTCCCTTGCTGGACTTCCACTGCCTGCTGTGTTTGGATCCCAGTACACTGGACATGTGATTTAAGCTTCTTCAGGTTGAGCAGGTGCAAGTGACCACCTCCACTTTTTTTTAAATTTATGATAGTTAGAATCACAACACTATGATGATATCAGAATATCAGATACTGCTACATTTTTCAAGTGATTGCATCCTGAGAAAATGACTTTTTCCCTCAGAGTCCTTTTAGATTTATGTGACAGTTGTGCTCCTCTCCCACCCTATGTCCAGTCTCTCACCTCTAATATGTCCGTTTCCCAAAACTGGTACTCCTGCAGCTGCAAGAACTGGATTAGGGTACTGAAGCAAGCAGGCACTGACATGAAAGAATGTGGCTTATTCTTAACTGGATCTATTCACTGGTCTACTTTATAGAACTGCCATGAGTCCTAACATAGGTCCAGCGGGGGAGCAGGAATGAGCATGGAAACATGGCAGAAGGGTGGAACTGTCTCTATATGCACTACCTTTGCACTTTTAGTCAGCTTCTGGAAAATGAAAACTGGAAACTTTTGAAAAAAAAAAATGGAGCATCAGATCTGGTTAAAAAGGAAAGCTCTGCTAGAAATAAATAGAAAATTTATCTTCCTCAAAGCTGAATCTGGTACAAACTATTCCTAGTCCGCCCTCTTAGGAGGCCTGAATGAAAGGTAGGAAATAAATCTACATAATCCCCACCTTTATTCTTAACTTCATTTCTCACAACTGGACTTTGACTTCCATTTTTTAATTATATTCCATTAGAGAAATCAAAGCACTGTATGAATGACCTCACCACTGACATTTGTTTTGCTTCTAAGTTGGCACTTGTATGTTTATCTCCTCCCTCCTCTTCCCTTTCTTAGGGTGCTGGGACATGAGGATACTTTGACTGAGTGGGTTATTGATTGGATAACAAATGGTCTGCACTGCCCATCAGATCATAAGACAAAGAGAAATTTCCTGAAAAACAGGTTACTCAAAACCAGAATCCACTGCAATTCATTTCACAGCTGACATATTATGGATGTATTTTACTAGTTTCAGGTTACATTTTTGTTGTGCAGCTGGCTTTAGAAAAGGGAGTTATGAATTGGTAGGTTCCATTACAGGAATATTAAAGCGTGCTTTTTTATTTTTTATATAAAACAATAGAAAATAACTATTTGTACCAGAGACAATATTTTCCCTCAGAATGAAACTGCATAGTAAAACTGTCCTGTATTGGAGCATTACTCAGCACTAGTGCCACTGCAGTAGAAACAAGCAATAAGATACAAAAGTGGACATAACTCAGGCCCTTGCAAAATCAGACTGTTATCATTGGCCAGTAAAAAGTGTCTGTGAGACTGATGATGATGACCAACACTTCACAGCTGGCAGCTATACCAAAATCAGTCCACTATTTTGTTCTTAATAAACACAAGAACCTTGTTCTGAATTACCATGAGCACAACTTATCTTTGCAATCCTTATCCAGCAAGGCCAAACAGATGTAGATAGTGCTCATTAACAATGTTTTATGATGGTTGTCTTTACCTTTACAGCAGAAATGTTTCTGCATTTCAAAAAACAACTATTAGATTTTCCCAAGTATTTTAACTATAGGCAAACTGGAGAAAGATTAACCTGCTAGATCACTGAAGGTGTTTGGCATGGTATGAAATCCTCTGGTTTCTGTGCTGTGCTAATTTACAGTGGTAGTCCAACTAGTATATTGAATTAACATTAAAAATAGTCCAGATGAGAATTACTTATTCTACTTCTGTCCTTCCATTAACATCTCTCAGTAAGAACACAAGACTGGAAGGGATCTTCTTAGCTAATAAATCTTCTCCTCTGCTGTCACAATCAATCATGTCATATGATTGCTTTTATAAATCTACCAGACCTCTTTTTCAAAGTATTTTTAAAGTAATCACTGCTACACTCTCCCGCTTCTCTGATACTTGGACAATGTTCTTGTAATTTTAAGTCCAAATTTATCATCACTTTAAGAGTTATTTTTTCACAAAGAGTTTATTTGCAAAGTGTTAATAACATATGGAATCTCTATTCCTAAACTTTCAGTTCATGTTTCCCAGTGAATAAATCTGATTCTCATATTACATGGAATGGCCTATCAGTTCCAGTTCCAAATCATGAATCGCTGTAAATCAACATATTTCAGTAAAGTTACACATGTTTAATTTGTGCTGGTTGTAGAACTGAATCAACAAATGGTGAGAAGGAAACAGAGGTCACAGTCCCCAAACAAATAACAAATCAAAAAACCCCACCAAACCCAAACCAAAACTGACAAGACTGAGAAGATTGCAGAGTGGGTACATCTGTAGTGCACAAAAACATTAGTCTGGCATTAAGTCTGCTCTGCTGTCCCACAGAGAAAGTAATTCAAATGGGGACTGGTTTCAATTGCAAGATGGATCTGGTAACTGTGCTGTGACCAGTAATTCTTGAATTATCTCTCCAGTGAATGGCACATAAATATTGCATGACATCTGGATTAGAGTGGTCATGCATTACCATACACTACCATCAGTAGACAGCAGGAGACAAACCAGCATGTCAGCCATGCACAGGATTTCTACTGAGTGAAAAAAAAAAGACATCTGTGTGGAAGGGCTTGCATGATCAGACCATCAGTCCTTTTTTTTTTGTTTTATTTGAAATATTACAGTTGAACAACTGCATGAGATCTTACAGGCATTCATATCTTCTTTTGAAAAATCTCCTTATGTACTTTTACCTAAAGTGAGTTAAACCTGTGGAAGTGGGAAATTCCCATGGAAGAATTTAATGTGGACATAACACCCAATTAAAATGGAAAGTTCTATAAGATGACACAGAAAAGAAAAACAGTTTGGTGTTTTCTGTCTTACAGAAATGGCACATTTTGGCCAGTTTGCCATCACTAGCATTCATCATGAAACTTTAGAAAGGAATTCTGTTAAAGAACACCAAAACAATCTTGGTTTTGAATCATGTGCTAGATGGATACTCCATGATTACCACTAACATGCACAGAGATTAAACTTTATTGTTTCTGACAGTGATGTTAAGAGAGTATATTAGATTTCTTTTGCAGTTGCCAGGCTGATTATGAACACATAGCATGCATGAGCAATGCATGTGAAGGTTAATGGTCATGTAGCATCAGAGTGGATCTTTTGCTGCACTTTGGTAAGATTACCATATTCCTAGTCATAGTAAACAATGCAGTTCAGGTGGTTTAGGGTGATCTGGCCTTTCTTTCATGACTAATCATAGAATAATGTAGGTATTATGACATTGACGCCAAAATACAAGACTTGAGAAAGTTAGTTTTCACTCTGCTGTAATTCTGTTGTTTTCACTGTCTGAACTTTTAGTTTCTTCCTTAACCTTCTATTTTGTTTATAACAGAACAGTGATTATGTTTTCTTCACTCAAGTACTCATGATTTGAATGAAGAAACTAAGATAAAGGTAGAAGCATAAAGAAGTGCTTGTACAAGCAGCCTTATTTGAATGCTCAGTGTCTGAAAGTTCACGTGTTTCACCACCTCAATACAAAAGCACAGATTCAATTTTCACTTCTATATTTAAAATTCTGTCCATACAATCTGTTGATACCATATTGGAATATATTTTACAAAGGTTCATTAAAAGTTATGCAGTATTTTAATGTTTGATTCCATTCTAATTCTTTCTTTCCTCCAAAGCACTTAACCAAAAATTAAACTAATAAATAGAATTAAGCACTGAATAGATAGCAGCCTGAAAAATGCTAGTAACTATCTTGTCAAGTTCTAGTTCCTAGAAATGCCAGATAAGTCCAACACTTACATTTTCTTCCCTAAGAAGAGTCTAAAGTGATGAAATCTCTCCACAGGACAGCATTTATTTATTGGGTAAAAGTAGTTTTCTGTTACTGCCTCTTTTGCATGTGCAGTTAACTCTCAATTGGTTATAAGTTTCTAAATAAATTTCCTAAAAAGCAAGATTTAGTAGCTGCTACTCAACTTACAAAGCTTATTATCAAAAAGATGACAATATTTTACTTAGTTTGCATAAGAATTTAGTGAAGCTAAAAATACTTGAAAGTTACATATTTTTAAAATTATCAAAGAAAGATGCCTCTTTTGAAAAGCAGTACTGCAACTTTATTTCTGTTGAGATCCCTACATGTGCTAAATTCCAGCGCCTGCAAGTAGAAACCTATAGTAGAGCCCCGCCTCCATCTACATACACGTCCAGGGCAATGTGTTCCCACCGTTCATTCATTCGCATTTTTTTTGGCACTGCTGGTTGCATTTCCAAAAAGCTTCTGTTAAAGCTCCTTATTCTAACGCCTTCGATGCAGATACCTTCGGAGGATTGCTGTCCTCACACGAAACTGAGCAGCCAAACATGAAACTATGAACAATCTCTAGGAAAGAAAAAAATCCTCCAGCCTCATTCAACTTGCCAGATCAACACATCTGGTCAGTTTGGACTGGACAAGGCTTTCAGGGAGCAGTTACTTGCAGGAGTTCTGCAGTCTTTATATGTAACAAGACATAAAATGGCTTGTAACAAATGCGTAGAGCTGTAAAACACTAAACTACGGAGTGCAGAGAAATTAAGGTCATTATCTTCAACCCCGAGCAGCCCACCCAGAGCTATGAACCGGTGATAAAGAAGGTCACAAACGAAATAGGCCGGAGCGGAGGGCTTCTCTCTGGCACTGGGGGACGAGCATGGTCCCTTCTAACTGAGAAGACAGCCTTCGGCTTCTCACAGGGCAAATCCAGCATGACGGAGGCAGCGAAGAGCTGCATCACATTGTTCTTGACACACGATTACGGGGCACTATCACAGCAACGCTGGTGCCTGTTCCCTGCAGTTTCCAGGCACATCCCTGCAAGATGCAGCGCCCAGATGATGGCTGCGATCTCGCTCGCCGAACAGCCGGGCAAGACGCAGTCTCTGCACCCACACCGAGCCCTTTCCCGACCCTCCCGTGCCTGTACTCGCTTGACTAAACCCTCGGCAGAGACAATACTCATCACATCCTGGAAAATACCCGCTCCCACTCGCTCGGCCCCGGGTTGCCCCCGACCGGTTCGCTCCGGGGCTCGGCACTGCACAGCACGGGGGGACCCGAGTCCGCGGCCGCCCGCCCCGCGCTACTCACCGCGGCCGTGGTGCAGATGGTCCGCAGCAGCCGGGGGGCTGTCCGCAGCAGCCGGGGGGCTGTCCGCAGCATCTTGCTACCGCCCGGCCAACACCGAGCCGGCTCCGCGGCCGCGGCGGAGCGCCTCGTCTGATGCAACCCGCGCCGATGCCGCTGGCACCGGGCCAGCGCCTGCATCCGCGGCGGCGCAACCCCGCCCGGGCCCGCGGCCGCCGGGGGG